>VBSM01003044.1:6398623-6430210 GCA_008086735.1 Cheirogaleus medius
AGATACTTATGTAAATTTTGTTTGGTCCCTCTTCATAGAGGAAAATGTTTTACATAGTACCATACGTTAAAAAAGTACTAGGAACTTTGTTTAATTGGTTGTTTAATTGTTTAATTTTTTTGTAAATAAAAATGTTATATTTATTGAAAAACAACACCTAAAGTGCATTATGATCTGTAGTTAAGATGAGTTAAATAACGTGCAGTTTGCCCAAAAACGTGCGGTCCCTGGCATATGTCTTAGAGATTTCCATGCGGTACAAAATGTTAACACGGCAATAGAAAATGGACACAAGCCTCCAGCAACATCTCAGGAGAGCACAGGAAGGTGATCGTTAAGTAAGAATCAATGCAATTGCAGGATGCTTTTCAGATGCCTGCTGCTTTTGTAGGTTCAGTATCTCAGCTGACAGTTTCTCCTAAGTGTGAGGCTGAACCCAGAGGCTGGTGGGAGGTTGCATGGGAACTTTCCCTTTAAACTGGCCCCACCCCCTTTGAGAGCCCGCCCAAACCGACTATAAAAGCCCTAGACTGCCGCCATTTTGGGGCTGACGCCATCTTGGACTCAGCCTTCTGTATGCAGGCGTTAAAATAAACTTTCTTTTCCTTCATCTCGGCCTCGTACATTCCTCCCTCCGTGTTTCTAACACTAAGTCCATCAGAATTGAAATAGAAAACAGAAGTGGCGGAAATGCAAGTCAAAACTGCAAGGAGAGCTCACTCCACACCCATTAGGATGGCTAGCTTAGAAAAGCAAAGGGACAGTAACAAGTGTTGGCGAGGATATGGAGACGTGGGGACCCTCATGTGGTGCTGGTGGGAATGTAAAATGGTGCGGCCACTTTGGGAAACAGCCTGGCGTGACCTCAAAACGCGAAGCATGGAGGTACCACATGACTCAGCAATTCCACTCCCAGGTATAGACCTGAGAGAATTGAAATCCTATGTTCACACACAAACTGGAATAGGAATGTTCATAGCAGCATGATTCATAATAGCCAAAAGAAGAGAAATAACCCAAATACCCATCAGTGGATGAATGGGTACATAAAATGTGGTATGCCCATATAATACACTATTATTCAGCTATGAAAAGGAATGAAGGACTCACACATGCTACAACAGGGATGAGTCTTGAAAACATTATGCTGAGTGAAAGAAGTCAGACAAAAGGCTGCATGTTATAAGATTCTATTTATATAAAATGTCCAGAATAGGCAAATCTATAGTGACAAACAGTAGGTTAGTGGTTTCCAGGGGAGAGAGAAATTGAGAGAAATTGCTAATAGATATGGAGTTCCTCTTGGTGATGTAAATGGTCTGGAATTAGTGGTAATTGTGGTACAAAATAGTAAATATATATTAAAAACCACTGAAATGTACACCTGAGTAGGGTGAATTTTATGTTATGTGAATTATGTCTCAATAAAAATATTTCAAAAATTTTTAAAAAGTGGCACAGAGTTCATAGATGAAGTGTTTTTTTAAAAAATATATCTATTCTCTATATTTTATTCCACCTCCAGCTTTTTATTGTGAAAAGTCTCAAAGATAAAGTAAGGTTGAAGAAATAAATCCCTGAATACCTTCCACGCACATCCAACGATTGTTAACATGTTGCCATGTTTGCTGGAATGCTCTCTCGTTTTCTGTCCACAGATTCACAGTCACACAGGGTTTGCTTTGGGTTTTTTTTTCTCCCCCTTAACTGGATCATGTGTGCTTGCCTTGCCCACACTGTGAGTATAAGTTTTTTGAGGGTAATAACTTCTTTTGCATTCCCCAAATCATCTAACAGTAAACACAGCAATAAACTCTGGTGAACTAATGTAGTGCGTCACCTCACTCATCTCCAGAAACACTACTGACTAGAGCAGTAGGCTTCAAACACTTTGTAAGCAACTGAATCCTTCCTTTGCTTGGCATCTCATTCAGATGAGCATCAGTTACCCAGAAAACTAACACGAGTGAGAATGCAAGATAGAGAGCTTGGTGCACAGGTAGTGAACAGTAGCTGCTATCTTATTGAGTTGCAAATAAACCAGGTGTTACTAAAATAGTAAATGAACAGTTTCCACTTGGGGATAAACAGCGGGTCAAAAACCCTTTTGGATTAAATAAGTTAGTGAATGCAGTAAAATGTATGTTCTAGGCTTATCATCCACGCAGAGGTGATTGAGTTCATCGACTGGCAGTGGCTTGCGTGGAGAGCTGTGTTGCGATGATTGATTAGTGATGTCTGCCCCGGCGCAGGCTGTGCTCTATTCTGAGTGGGCATGTTTTCCACATCTGATCTAGATTTGTAAATACAACACGAATGCAGGGAAGAGGCCTGTCCAGTCCAAAATCAATTTTGTTACAGATATTTATGTTTGTCCTAAATGCTCTTCATCGTGCCCGACTTTTTCTTCCTGGAGTCGTTTTGCCGCTTATCTGTGCAACCCTCCACCCACTCTTCTCCCACCAACCTTTCTTTACTAAGATGACAGAAACTGCAGAAAGTTAACGGACAAAAACAGCGCATGGTGCATTGCAATCAAAATGTGACCCAGTGGTATGAACACCTAGAAGCATGAGGAAAAGAAAGGATCATAAAGAATAAAAGGTACCTCCCCCCACCCTTCAACTTGAAATAATTCAGCCTTTCTTGCTGTATTTCTTTGGGAAGTGGCTTCCAGGTATTATTCCTTAAACAGGGGATATTTAAAAATGTATCTACATTAGAATTTTAATCACCATCTTAAGTGAAGACTTAGCACTCGAAGCCAGGAATGATTTCTAGAAATATTTTGGCATTTCATTCATAACTCTCAGCCCAGTTATCTTTTGTCTCTCTTTCTTTCTCTTTTTTTTAAGAGTCAGGGTCTTGCAGTGTCACCCAGGCTGGAGTGATCATTACCCACTGCAACCTCAAACTCCTGGGCTCAAGTGATCCTCCCGCCTCAGCCTTCTGAGTAGCTGGGACTACAGGTGTGCACCACCATACTCAGCAAAATTTTTCCCCTTTGTTTCTTATATGAGACCTTCTGCTAAGCCCATTCTAGATAATAACACCTTGCATCTATAAAACATACTGTTTTTCAAAGAATATTTTTTGTCTAATTTCATCTGACCTTGGTTAGGAAGGATATATTCTGATACACATTTTACAGATGAAACCGGTGAAGTGTCTGAGAAACAAAATGAACACCCTGAAATCACAGAGATTGGAAGAGCATGGCCCATTATTTCTTTCAGGAATATTCTTTGAGGGTATGGGAAAGAGCCTGGACCCACTTACCAGCTGCATAAGAAATAGGCAAGTTAGTGAACCTCTCTGAGCCTCAATTTCCTCACCTATAAAGTGGCAAAAGAAATAGCTACCTCGGAGATATCATATGAGAGGAAAAGACGTATTGAGTGCCTACCCCCTTGTGGCAGGCTGAAAAATGGCCCTCCCAAGATATATTTGCATCCTAGTTCCCAGAAGCTGTAAATACTACCTTCCATGGCAAAAGATATGATTTGGTTAAGGATCTTGAGATGAGAGGATCATCCTGGGTTAGCCAGGCAGGCCCTCGATACAATCACATGTGTGTTTAGAAGAGCGAGGCAGAGGGAGATTTGGCTCAGACACACAGAGGAGAGAAGCCTATGTGAAGATGGTGGCAGAGACTGGAGTGATGCAGCCACAAGCCAAGGACACCAGAAGTCACCAGAAGCAGGAAGAAGCAAGGAACATATTCCCCCCTAGAGTCTCAAGACAGTGTGGCCCTGACAGCACCTTAATTTTGGGCCAGTGAAACTGATTTAGGACTGTTGGCCTCCGGCGCTGTGAAAGAATAAATTTTTGTTGTTTTAAGCCACCAGGTTTGTAGTAATTCCTCACAGCAGTGTTAGGAAACGAATGCACCCCATGTCTGGCAAATGCTAAGTAACTAATAAAGGCCGATTGTATTTGTGGTGTTGCTATCTTCATCATCAAATAGACCAGGCGTTGGCAAACTAGGTCCTGCAGGCCAAATTCAGCCTGCCACCTGCTTTGCTAATGAAGTTTTATTGGAACACAGCCATGCTCATTGGTTTGCATATTGCCCGTGGTTGCTTTCATACTCCCATAGCAGAGTTCAGTAGTCATGGCCAAGGCCATATGACCCACAAATCTAAAATATTTAATATCTGGCCCTACACAGAAAACACATGCTACTCCTACAATAGTTGCATCCGATGCAGAATGTCATTTCTCATGTATTTGTGTACTATTTTTGCACGGTGGTAGCTATTTGTCAAAGACAGCCTTGGGGGAAACACATCTTCTGGTAGGTGCCCACATTCCTATGTGGTCCTCCTGCCTATGAATTTGGGCTGGGCCTGTGTAACCAATAGCATACGGCAGAAGTGATGCTGTGTGACTTCTGAGCTAGTTCATAAGAAGACTTGCTCTCTTGGAATGCGTGTTCTGGGGGAAGTTGATCACCACGTGGGAGTCTAACTGCCTTGAGACGGCCATGTTGTGAGGAAGCTCAAGCCAGACAAGTGAAGAGGCTGCATGGAGAGAAAAATACCCCACCAGCCTCAGCTGTCTCAGCCATCCCAGCTGCAGCAGCAGACAGGTGAGTGAAGAAGCCATCCAGGAGCCTTTAGATGACTCCAGTTCCAACAGCTATCTGACCACAATAGCATAGAGGATCCAGGTGACAGCGTCCCCGCTACTCTTGTCAACCAAGAGAGCCATAAGAAATTCTATAATAATAGATGTTTTAAGCCACTGTGTTTTGGGACTGTTTGTTGCATGGCAAATATCAGAAAAATATGTCACCCGGGCTTTTCCATGTACCTGTCCTATCCAACGATTAGACTATAAAATCCTTAAGAAATGATACCAGATCTCTTATTTCATCTCCCATCATCTATGAGGAAATATAGATAAACTTCAACTTTTTTTCTAAGTGAGAAAAAGGGATAAAAAATGAACATACACATGGTGACATGCACTTTACTTAGAGTCTTCTTCTAATGCTTAATTTGAAACAAGTGCTCCAAATCCCAATTTACAGATGAGAACACTGAGGCTTTGTTAGATAACCTGCCCCAACCAGGTCACAGAGCCATATCAATTTATGATCCCAGTGGAGGATTTGTCCCATCCTCCAACTGTTTTCAGCAACTACACTCTGCAGACAACAAGCTACTTAAGCCACTGTTCGATAGGCCTGTTCTTTTCAGCATTTCTACAAATATCCGTGCCAAGATTTGTGTTAATGCCGGAGCTGGGGATAGAGCGTACGCCCTGATCAGGGAGACATGCTTCTAGCTGCAGTAACAGAGGGAGGCGCTGTGACAACAGAGAGGAGGTGGCAGTTAATTGGGGTGGAAGCCGGGGAGAGAAGAAGAAAATAGGAGGAGGGTTGAGCAGAACACAGAGTGAGAAAATGCAGACTGTGTCTGGAGAACACTGGTTACTCCTGTTGGGCTAAGGTGGGGGGTGTCAGGACAAGAGAGTAGATCACAGTGGAAATTGAGGCTGGGGCTGGGTCCTCTCTCCTCCCTAGCCCCCTCCATCAACACGCACACACACGTTTACCAGTAACTGACTGAGCACCCACCAAACGGCAAGTACTCCAGGACAGCACTGATATAATGTCACTTTCAGGAACCCCCTAGAAGTTCATTCCTGGCCTCTCCCCACCAGATGCCAGTAGCACCACCACCCCTATCTGTGACAACCAGAAATGTCTCCATGCGTTACCAAATGTCCGCTGGTGGTCAAAACCGCCTCTGATTAAGGGACATTGCTCTAAGTTTTAGTTCTTCGTCGACAAATAAGAATGATGGTGGCCGTCTCCTAGGCTTCCTGGGAGAATTACATGAGATGATGTCTGCGCGGTATCTGGTACAGTTCTGGAACATCATTACTACTCAGTAATGTGGAGCTGTTATGACAATAGGGAAAAGCCATCATCTCAAAGTAGAACTCAGACTTACGGTGGAAACCTGTATTGGTTTCCTATTGCTGTTGTAGCAGATGACCACTAACAGTGGCTTAAGTGACACACATTTATTCTCTCGAAGTTCTGGAGGTCAGAAATTTAAAGTGGGTCATGGTGTGGCATCTCCTTTGGATGTTCTGGGGGGAAAATTCCATTTCCTTGTGCTTCCAGCTTCTGGAGGTCACCACAGTCCTTTATTTGTGTTCCTGCATAACTTTCACTTCTGCTTCCGTTGTCACTCGGCCTTCTCTGACTCTGACCCTCCTGCTTCTTTCTCATAAGAACCCTGAGATGACATCGGGCCCAGCTGGGCAATCCCAGAGCATCTCCCCATCTCGAGACCCTTGACTTAATCACATCTGCAAGGTCCCTTTTGCCATGTCAGGTGACACAGTGACAGGCTCCAGGGATTAGGATGTGGACGTCTTTTCAGCTCCATCCTTCTGCCTACAGAAGAAACCCTTCACCCATCATCAGAGGGAAGAAAAGCCCTCCAAACGGACTGCTTGTTTATTCGATTATTTTTTAATTGAACACAAGGACAAAGATGGAAACATAAGACGTGTCTCCATGTCCAGGAGCCTATTAAATTGTGAGATTTAAGATCCAACAGGCAGATCGCTTACCTCATCCACATCACAACAGGAGACAGGAGTGGGGACCTTGGATGGTGTTTATCACTTTCTTTGAAAGTGTCAGGGAGAGCATTCGAGATGGGTCAGCCAGCTACATTCCTGCGGCCGCTGCTGCTTGTACACAACCCGTGTGACCCACGGGAACGTGCATTCCAACAGTGTTCCCGACGCCGGCTCATTTCCATGACTTCATTGTTTCTTTTGATAGAAATGAAGCCTGCACGCTTTCCCAAAGGAATAATTTTTGGAGACATCCCTCTCTCTCTATTTATCTCTCTGCAACTTCTACTTTCTGTTCTTCTTAGAATCTTCTAGGCCAGACAGTCCCAGAGTCCTATGTATCTGCTGCCTCTCTGCCCCATGCCAGCCGTCCCTTCCTTCCTCTCTCCCACACCCCTTCCTCCCTCACCCTCTGCCTGGGAAAAGTCTTCTCCTTAACACAGATGTTGGAACCTGACATCCACGAGGGGAGGCTGGGTGTCTAAGGCTGCGAGTATTTGAGACTCAGTCCAATCACCACTATACAGCCTACACGTGTAACGGAATTCAACTCATACCCCCTAAATCTATTAAAATTTTAAAAGAAGGAAAAAAAAAAGATTCAGTCTGAAAAATATTGTCTACCTAGGGTGGGAGTGGGGCTGAGAAGAGGAAGTGACTGCTAACAGGTAGGCGATTCTTCTCTGGCCCTCGTTGTACAACTCTGTAAATGTACTAAAAACCACTGAATTGTAGACTAAGTGGGTAAATTATATGGTATGTGAATATCTCAATAAAGCTATTAAAAACAAAAAAAAAAGATTCAGTCTAATAGGCCCAATAAACAAGAATGGGCCCACTAGCCTTAGGAAGTGTGCTAGTTTTCAGGAATTTTCTATTTTTGGTAACCCCAAAGTCTATGTACTTATTTTGATATAAATAATTCCTGGTAATTGAATAAGCAATATTAATAATAATTGTATTCAGTGTCATACCTCCTAGAAATTTAATACAGCCTCTTTTCTCACTGGGGTTCATTTTACCAGGAGTGATGAGCTGATATGTGTTCTAGGACCTCAGCTGGGCTCTGGGGTACAAAGATGATAACACAGTGTCCCTCTCTCAAGGAGTTCTGTGTCTACTAGAGGGGACGGGAGGTTAACAGACTGTGACACAGTGATACAGTAAGAGCTGTTATGGAGGTGGGCAGAAAGAACTTCAAGAATGCCACAGGACCCGGCAGACCTGAATGCATTTACCATCTTGTCCCACGGAAGCCAGAAAGCCACCCGGTAAGAACTGTCCTGACACCCCAAAACCATTCACAACACGGTGCCCTCAACCTCCCTGTTGTTGAGGAGCACCCAGGTCCCCAGGCCCTCCCTTGTCTCCTGTTCTACCTGTGTCCCCACCTTGCTACTGTCCCTAAGCCAGCCTGGCGCTGGGTTGGAAAATGAGTCATGCTGTGGGAGAAAAGTGTCCCCAGCAAAGGCGACATTTCATCCCAATCTTTAAGAACAAGGAAGAAGTAGCAGGTGAAAAGAGACAAAGAAAGCCAAGGACGCACCCATGCAAAGACTCAGAAACTGGAGCATATTTAAATTCTGGGGGCTATAAGTAGTTGTGTGTGGCCGAGCCCCATAGGTGGCACATGTGGGGTCAGAGGGGCAAGGAAGGGGCCTCACGATGGGTGTCAGGCTAAGGAGTTAGGACCCATGCTGAGAGCTACAGACACTTTTCAAAAGCTTATGAAAGGCCAGGTGTGGTGGCTCATGTCTGTAACCACAGCACTTTGGGAGGCCAGGGTGGGAGGATCACTTGAGGCCAGGAGTTCAAGACCAGCCCGGACTACAAGGCGACACCCTAGATCTACAAAAAATTTAGAAAGTATCTGAGAATGGTGGTGCACACCTGTAGTCTCAGCTACTGAAGAGGCTGAGTCAGGAGGATCACTTGAGCCCATGAGTTCGAGGCTGCAGTGAGCTGTGATTGTGCCACTGCATTCCAGCCTGGGCCACAGAGTCAGACCCCATCTCAAGAAAAAAAGCATATGAGAGGCAGGAACATTTATAGCAGCACTATTCACAACAGCCAAAAGGTGGCAACAACCCAAATGCCCATCAACAGATGAATGGATAAACAGAATGTGGTCTGTCCATACAATGAAATATTATTCGGCCATAAAAAAGAATGAAGTCTTGACACATGCAACAACATGCATGAGCCTCCAAAACATATGCTATATGTAGGAAGCCAGACACAAGAAGGTCACATATTATATGATTCCCTTTATAAGAAATGCCTAGAATAGGCAAATCCATGGAGACAGAGCACAGATTGGGAGTCTCCAGCACTTGATCGAAGGGGGAATGAGGGTGAGTGCTTAGTGGGTACAGGGTTTCCTTCTGGGTTATGAAAATGAAAATGTTTTGCAACTAGATCGGGTGATGGTTGTACAACATTGTGAATGTACTAAATGCCACTGAATTGTACGTGTTAAAACGGGTCGTTTTATGTTATGTGAATTTTACCTCCATTTTTTTTCAAAGTATGAGAGAAATAGCTTCCTGGTTCAATGAATATCTATCCCACGATTTGAGGGACTTTCATCACAGAGCAGAGGCAAAAACCCCAGGCAGGGTCTCCGTTCTGATGCAACATTCTCTCAACTACTTAGCCAGTTGAAAGAAGGGGAGCTTACCAGCACCCCGGCTGACACAGCTTTCAGACTGAAACCAAAGACAAGAGCTGCAAAAGGTAGGCAGAGTCCACCTGGGCAATTTCCAAAGCTCTGCCTTCCCCCTTATCCCAGACACAGAAACAGAACTTACACTTTAGAAAGTCACGATCTGATCTGCCTGAGAACGAGACCAGCCTCCCCACCGCCCGAACGACTGGACTGGTTCCATCCTTTGGAAACCTGGCAGGAAGTGCATCTTGTTCTGGAGAGCTCGACGTAACCACCTGAATCCTTGCTCCGGTCTCCGCTTCCACATACTGCTTTTAGATTTTCTCCAGATGACTTCCAGCGCTGGTTTTTGTTCTTTTTTTTTTTTTTTCTAAAACCACAATCTTATTCCTTCTAGCTCCAAGAGTTGGAGGGGAACTGAATTCAGCAAGGGCTTTAGAAGCTTCTGGGGCCTCGCGAGGGAAGTTAACGTGGCTGTGTGTATCAGAGAACTGGTTTGGTGCTTCACATTCCTCAAGTGCTTGAGTCTTTATCCTAAGCAGGGGCATTAATTTCTTCTCCCTCTGTGCCAACTATACACAGAGACAGGAGCAAGGACAAGCCAAGCCGTGCGATCTGCTCCTGGTGCCAACGGTCTCGGCGTGGGGCAGGCTTACGAGACAAGGGAAGTATTAAAAATAAAATAAAGAGGATTTGGGGTGATTTTTACAACTTTTACATTAAGATTTCCAACCCCCTTATGATATTCTAAAGTGGTTCTTGACTGCGGTGACTTTGTGCTCCCAGGGGACACTTAGCAGTGTCTGGGGACATTCTGGTTGTCACAACTGCAGAGGAAGGTGCTGCCAGCACTTATCAGACAGAGGCTGGGATATGAGCAACGTCCTGCAATGTGCACGACAGCCCCCGCAACCAAGAACAATCCAGCCCAGAATAGGAATAGCGAAAGGTTAAGAAACCCAGTTGTACTTTATTTACATTAAAAGATTACTTTTATTTTATATCTTGAACATATTGCAGTCAATCAAAAAAAAGAGAATTTCACATAGGAAGACATTTGCATAGGACCCGAAATGTTCATTCATAGTAATTTGTAATGAGAAAATTCCTAAAATAGAAAAATAACCCAGAGTCCCCAAAGCTTCCTCATCTTTTTCATTAATCTGTGAATCTACAGACTAGGAATTATTTTTTTAATATGTGCCTGAAATGCCCACAGAGGGAACCGCTACTCTGTAGAGGAGATCTAAATGGAATTCTAGGACACAGGGCTCTATTCTCACATGAGTAAAGTGGCTTCTGCCCTCAAAGTCACACACAACACGATAGACTCTCTAACAGAAATGCAGAAATGCTATAAAGATAGACAAAGAGGTGATTCATTTCTCCTGGGGTATTTAGGAAAAATAATCAACAAGGTGAACTTTGAACTAGGCCCTCTACTAATTCTTTAAGAAAACAAAATTAGAAAGAATATTCCAGACAAAGAAAGAGCTAAGACATTGTTACGGGTTGAATTGTGTCCCCCCAAAAGATATGTTAAAATCCTAATCCCCAGTACCTGAGACTGTGGCCTTATCTGGAAATAGGGTCATGCAGACATAATTGGCTAAGATGAGGTCATTCTGGGGTAGGCGCCTTAATCCAATAAGACTAGTGTCTTTACGGGAAGAGGAGAAGGGACACAGACACATGCAGGGAGAGTGCCACGTGAAGATGGAGTCGAAAATTGAAATGCTGCCACTGCAAACTAAGGATGCTAAGAATTGCCAGGAGCCACCAGAAGCTATGAAGGGGCAAGGAAGGATCTTCCCTACAAGTGTCAGAAGGAGCATGGTCCTGCCAACACCTTGATTTCAGACTTCTGGCCTCCAGTACGGTGAGAGAATCCACTTCTGTTGTGTTGAGTCACCTAGTTGGTGGCAGTTTGTCACGGCAGCCCTTGGAAACTAATACAGGCATAGGGGAATTAAGTGATATAAAACGTCTTCGTTTTGAGCAAACAGTTGGGCAGTGGTAACCAGTGTGGTGGTGAGGGAGGGAAGAATCAATGTTGAGAAGATATCAGAGAACCTGTCGTATCCCTTCACGGCTTCGTGGAAGAGCTGTAATTGTGGGAGCTGTAAAAGAGGAGGAAAGTAATAGAAGAGAGATGGTTTGATGAGCCGAGAGTCATGCCCAAGATGGCACAAATTCTGCAACTGCAGGCAAGTCACAGGATAGCATCAATGCCAAACCCTGACTAAACCATCATCTGGGATCACTGAAACCTGGATGTGAGTCGTTCAAAGAGGACAAGGAGTATTTAATATCAGGTTACAACCAGGAAGGAAGAGATCACTGAAAAAGAAGGAGAAAGAGGAGGCAACAGACAACTGGAAACAAATAAAAAACACAATTCCCTCAAAATGCCAAAAAACATCAAAGAAATTTAACAAAGTGTATACCAATCCTGCAGAATGAAAACTAGAAAAATGTTGCTGAAAGAAAGTTTGAAAGACTAAAATAAGTAGAATTATTTATATACCATGTTCATGGACGGGAAGATTCAAATTACTAAGATGTTGCTTCACCCCAAAGAGACCAATAGATTCAACATGACCCCAACCAAAATTCCAGCAAGGTGTTTTGTAGAAATTGACAAGCTGATCCTGAAATTTGTGTGGAAATGCAAATACCTAGATTAGACAAAGCAATTTTTTAAAAAAAGAAAGACAAAGTTAGAGGACTTACCTGACAGGGTAGTATTGGTTTAAAAGATAGACTCTCCCCGCAAAAAGAAAAAAAAGAAAAAATAGGCAAAAGAAGTTTGGTTGAAAAGATAGATCAATGGACTAGAATGGAGAGTTCAGAAATATACCCACAGGTTCATGACTGATTTATTCTTTTACAAAGGCATCAAAGTAATTTAATGAGGAAAGAAAAGTTTGTAGTGATGGGACAACTGAATATCTATATGGAAAAAAAAAAAAACATCAAACGTTACAATATGCCATACAGAAAAATTAACTAGAAGATCATAGATTTAAATGTAAGTGCTAAAAGTATAAAATTCTAGAAGAAAGCAGATGAGAAAATCTTTGTAATCTTAGAGCAGGCAAAGATTTCTAAGATAAGACATAAAAAAAATAGGCCATAAAAGAAAAAAATTGATAAATTAGACCTTATCATAATTTTAAACTTGGCTTAGTATAAAGCACAGTTAAGAAAATGAAAAATCAAGCCATGGGCTCAGGGAAAATACATATATTTGACAAAGAACTTGTAATCAGATTCTAAAAAGAACTCCTTACAACTTAACCATAAGACAAACAGCCTAATTTTTTTTAATGGATAAAAGATAAGACTCTTCTAAAAGAAGACATCTGAATGGCCAATAAGATTGTGGGAAAGTGTTCAACAATAGTCATTAAGAATATGCGAATAATAATCACAATGAGATACCACCACATATGCATTAGAACAGCTAAAATGCAAAAGACTAACATGTATCGGCTCAGATGTGGAACAATTAGAACTCTTGTACATTGTTGGTGGGAATGTAAGAAATGGTACATCCACTTTAGAAAAAGGTCTGGCAGGCTCTTCTAAAGAAAACATAAACCTACCATACAATCCAGCTACTCTTAGATATTTACCCAAGAGAAATGAAAACATATGTTCACACAAAGACTTACACACAAATGTTTATAACAGCTTTACTCATAATATCCCAAACCTGGAAACAACCCAAATGTCCATGAACAGGTGAAAGGATAAGCAGATCGTGGACTACTACTCAAGGATAAAACTGGCCAGGCGCAATGACTCACACCTGTAATCCTAGCACTCTGGGAGGCTGAGGCAGGAGGATGGCTTGAGGTCAGGAGTTCGAGACCAGCCTGAACAAGAACAAGAACCCATCTCTACAAAAAAATAGAAAAATTAGCAGGGCATGGTGGCATGTGCCTGTAGTCCCCGCTACTCGGGAGGCTGAGGCAGGAGGATTGGTTCAACCTAGGAGTTTGAAGTTGCCTTGAGCTATGATGATGCCACTGCACTCTAGCCAGTGCGACAGAGCAAGACCCTGTCTCAAAAAGATAAATAAATAAAATAAAAAATAAAAGGGAACAAACCACTGATATATACAACAATACAGATGAATCTCAAAAACCAGCAAAAGAAGCCAGACACAGAAAGACATATTATATGATCTATTATATAAAAAATTTTTAAATGCAAACCTGGAGTGACAGAAAGCAGATCAGTGGTTGTCTGAGGTCAGAAGCAAAGGGGAGATTGACTTTAAAGGGGCTCAAAGGAATTTGGGGGGGGCAGGTGATAGAAATAGTCTATATTTTCATTGACGTGATGGTTGCCTGGGTGTATACATTTGCCAAAACATCAAACCATACACCTAAAATGGGTGCAGTTTATTGCATGTAAATTATCCCTCAATAAAGGTGGTTAGAAGAATAACAAAGGCAGAAGTGAAGATGTCCTTGATATTTCTGGAGCCTAGGGAGGTGGGGTGGTGGCTTGGCTCTCTCTGTCCCAGCCGTCCACATTACTCAGGCGTTCTGTTGACAAGCAGCTGGAGAACAGGGTCTGAGTTTTCCTCTGCTGACTTATGTGTATGTCATTCCAGCACTCAGTAAATGATGACACTAAAAGGCCTGAGATCAATTCTCATCTCGTGTGCTCTGCGGCAGGAAACTCTGATTGCAATTCGCAACGTTATCTCTCCGTCGGCCTCTCTTTCAGAACGCAGAGAGATTGAAAAATGCGTCGTTTCTCTGAAAGAGGGAGGCCGGTTTGGGTAAACACCAGCCGGAATCAAGAGCCACTTTGCACGGCCTCTGATTGGGAAGTGTTGAGACACCGGGTTCCTCCTAGCCCAGCTTCAAACCGGGAGCCCTAGTGGGTTCACCTGGAACCTGAGTGATTCCCTGCCACCAAAGCTGGCCTCTTGTCACAGGCTCAGAGGGCCAGAAAGAGCCTTGAGAACCACACAAAGCTCCACCCCCACTCTTGGACCTCATGCTCTCTGACACGTGAGCTGACAGGAAGGAGGAACCCTTGGGCAACCGACAGTGAAGATCCACGTGAGACATCGAAGTAACAATAGACAATCTGGGGCCTGAGATGGGGACAACCTGGAGCCTGTGTCCCACACCTGTCTCTGTGTGGTCCAGGCACCACTGCATGAGGGGCTAGATGCCCAGATACCCAGGTGAATGAAATAAGGATCGGGTCTACCCAGGAAAGCAAAGGGTGATGGTTGTCTACACTGGGAAGCAGTGTAGACTTCTGCCCTGGCCATCCAAGTGGTCCACCTGCCTTCTCCCTTATCCCACTCCGCACAATTCCTCCCCAAGAGGCCAAACACCTAGAAAATGGACTACAACATTCCTCTCCTCCAAATGCTTCCTTGGCTTCCCTTTGCATTCAGGATAAAATCTAGAAAGCCTTAACGTGGACTACGAAGCCCCCGGTGTAAAATAATCGCCCAGGGCGCTTGCTCACAAAGCAGACTCCAAAATCCTGCCAGGAGATGCCGATTCAGCAAGTCTGAGATGTCCCCGAGCATCTGCATTTGCAACAAGCCCCCACGATAATCCTGACCATAGGCCACCCATGAACCCCAGTTTGGAAATCCCACCCTCCAGATTTGGCCTCCCATGCCTCTCTTCTCATCTGGTGCCGCTTGCTCTCCCCGGCCCACGATCTGTGGCACGAGCATCCTTCCTTTGGATTGAGCCAAGTCCTTTCCCAAGGGTGGGGTCTGGAGGGGGCCTGGTATAGGCTTTAGCCGCCAGCCCTGATCGCATCCACTTCCCTCACATCCCTTCTTGGATTTGGACGATTCTCATTTCCTCAAAGTCATGGAAAGTGCTATTTTAATCTTAGCCTCAAGAAAAGTGATCAATTTTCTATTAATATATAATTGACGAAGAAAATTCTGGAGCCACCGGCGTCTTTTCCTGTTTCAAGATGTCCCGATGGCCCATATCTCTCTCCCTAGAACATTGATCTCTGCCCAAAATCCACCCCCATCCCATTCTTGGAGTGATCGATTATGTGCTCAATGTCTAGCTCCCTGCTAGACTCAAGGCCCTTTGAGGGCAAGAACCTTAGCTCATTTTTTCTTTGCTGTATGCCAAGAGCCAAGCATACTGCTGGCATATAATTAAGGCTCAATCAATATTTGTTGCACGACCATGAAAAAGCAGGCGATTTCTGTAGGACCTCCAAGCAAATAAAGTTAGTCTGAGGTCTGGGCCGCCTCCACCTTAGGTGGAGAACTAAGAAAAGTGATCGATGAAGGGGGTGCTAGTCTGGAGGTGAGAAGTGATTGGCTTTATTATGTCATGAACCCCTTAAAATTGTTTGTGATATTTTATGTGTATATTCATGGTTTTCCATACTTTTTTTTTTCCTTTTTTTTAGATGCAGGGTCTTGCTCTTGTCACCCAGGCTGGAGTACAGTGGTGTCATCATAGCTCACTGCAGCCTCCAACTCCTGGGCTCAGGCGATCCTCCTGCCTCAGCCTCCCGAGTACCTGGGATGACAGGCGCGTGCCACCAAGCCCAGCTACTTTTTTTTATTTTGTTGTAGAGATGGGGTTTCACTGTGTTTCCCAGGCTGGTCTCGAACGCCTGGGCTCAAGTGATCCTTCCATCTCAGCCTCCCAAAGTGCTGGGATTACAAGCGTGAGCCGCCGCACCTGGCCTCCTATCCTATTCGAAAAGATTGAAAATCACTGGTATGGTAGAAGCAGCGTCGTCTTTGTAGTCAAAACTCCGGTGTTCCAATCCCAGCTCTAATCCCAGTTCAAATCCCAGGTTTATTACCTGACAAACGAAGTAATTATGGGCCGATCATTGAAATCGTGTGAAAGTGCCGTAGGAGGGTGTCATGGGATTTTGCTAAATTGTCTACCTGGAAGCCCTCCTAGAATACAAAGCTCAGAATTCCAGCATGTTCTTTCTTGAGAACCTCAGCCAGGCACACCCAGACAATGAGACTTGCTCTCTTTTCATCGTCCTCACCACTGCATGAGGTCTGCACCGGCGATGCCCATTCTACAGATGAGCACACTGAGGCCAAGGTAGGTGATCAAATGTCCCCAAGGCCACAAGATCAATGATCGAAAGCGACCGAACTATAAAAGTAGAAGGAAAAAAGAAAAATATAACAAAAACGAGAAACAAAATCATTCTTCCTTGTTCCCCTTCTGGAACTCAGACTCCCAACTCTCTGCGGCATGCCTTACGTGGAGTTCTGGAATGTTCTGCAAGACAAAGATAGCTTTCGCGTGCCGCCGCGTGCTCCGATGCCCACCTGCTTGTTGCTATCTGCTGGAGTCCCACCTTCTGCGTGCTGGGAGTGCAGAGCAGAGGCGGGCTGGGTGCAACCAGGGTTCCATCTGCCCGCGTGCTTCCTGGGGATGTCTGAAGGTGACTTTGTGCCGCCACCCTTTGCCAGGAGGCTCGGAAGCCTTCTGCAGCGCCACCCGGCTCCCATCCACTCTCCGCGGAATACGCTGGTACCAAAGCCAGCCCCTCGGTGCGGCTCAGCCAGATGGCGAGGAAGCAAAACAAGAGTGACCTTGTGAGCAGAATGCGTCTTCCCTGGGAGAAGCTATTTTTGTTGTGGTTGTGAACTGAAGTTGTCTCGGCTGAATTCTCCTTCCCTGCGAGGGCTGTGGAATGTTAATTTGTTCCAAAGTTCAGTATTTTGATTAGAACCAGGAGAGCCAGATTTTGTCAGAAACGTTTTGGAATGGGTTAGGCTCATGCTTGCTCTCTCTCTCTCTCTCTTTCTCTCTCTCTCTCTCTCTCTCTTACTCTCTCTTGGCCGCCGTACAAAGTAAATGTTATTGCAGCAGCTGCTCTGGGGGAACAGCCCTTCGCAAATGGGAGCTGGGGGGTGAACCGCCCCCTCCCTTGTAGCTGTGACCTTACTGCCACAGGGGCACCCAGACTTCACAAAGGTAAAGCGGCGGCGCTGGCGGGAGGCACCCCCCGGGGTCGCTTGGAAAGAGCAGAGAGCCCGGCACAGAGCCTGGGACATGAAGGGGCCTCAGAAAATACGTGTGAGCTGAATGAGAGAACGAGCTTCCGCGAGACCTGCAGCCGCCAGAGTTTCTGCCACCAAGAGGTCACGTCCAAAGGCAGCCGTCTGAGTTCTGGAGTCTGAGAACGCTCCATTTCTCTTCATCTTTGGTCCTCTCCCTCGCTACTGCCTCTCTCTCTCTCTCTCTCTCTCTCTCTCTCTCTCTCTCTCTCATCTCAATGAATTATGAACCCAAGCAGGGCATGGCTACTTTCTGCATTACACAATAAACACAGATAAGACGAAAGTGTCCCCAACCTCTGCCCCATCCTAGCCCTCCGGTCCTCCCTGGGGGTAATTAGCTACAGATGCCTCACTGTGGCCTCACCTGTGCTTCATGGTATCAAATCTATTATTTGGTGGCAGTCTGGTAGGTGGAAAATGTGTTGTGTTTTGTGTTGTAGCACAGCCTGGTGGTTAGAAGCGAGGACTTTGAATCCAGGTTGCCGGGGGCCCCCCAAATTAAACAGCAGCCAACGGCGACGATGTGAGCCACGGGCACAGGTTGAGAGGACACGTGCTTGCAGAGGACAGAGGTCTGTCTGGGTCAGCGGTGAGATGCAAGGTTGGTATTTTATTGGTTTGGGGAAAATATGGTCTTATTGTCTCTACTAATCACAAACCAGCAGCCATGTCTCGACTTCTTCTTAACCCGATCAAGTCCAGACTGGTTCTCAGGCTGTTGATTGGATTTCACAAGGAGAATTTGGGAGCATCCTGGTTTTCTGGCCAGCTTTTCCTATTGAGACTCTCCAAAGTCATTCAGTCCCCTGCCTTGAAACTTATCAATGATTTACTGCTGCTCTAGGGTAAAGCTCGCAAGGTTCTGCTTTCATTCTAGTCTCTTCTTGCTACCTGAACTACCTCTGAAGCTCTTTAAGTGTGAGTTCCCTCCACCACAGGGCCTTTGCACGTGCTGTTTCCTTTGCCCATGCTGTTTCCTTTGCCCAGACCCCACCCTACACCCAGTTCACTGAATTATCTCTCGTTCATTCTTCAGATCTCAACTCAGTTGTCTTTTCCCCACGGCAGCCTTTTCCCATCGGTACAACAGCACAGTGATACTTTTGGGGGCCCATAAAAAAAGGGTTCACATTTCTTTTAAAATCAGAAGAAGAAAAAATTGACTATAATAATGACTATGTAATGATGAATCCATCCTGGATTTATACAAATGAAGTCGTAATATGTAAAATTTTTTTAAATGACAAAGGGGCCTCCCCAAGGCAAAAATCCTTTGGGCCTTTTCTGATCTTTCTTAACCCACCAGCACCCCCAGGTCAGGTCTCCCCTAAGTTAAATGTTTTCACTGTGCCCTGAACTCTTGCATCTAATCACTGAGCACAGTTGTTACTTTACATTTGTCCCCCTAAACTGCAAGCTCCAGGAAGGCAGGGACCGCATCGGACTTATTTTCTCTGCACAACACCGCGTCTAACACGGCTCTTGGCTCCTAGTACATGCTCAATAAACATTCGCTGCGGGCTTGACCGCCGGGTCCTCCCACAAGAACACTCACTCCATCTGCTTTTAACTGCAGGCCCGAGGGGAGGGGACAGGCCAAAGGAAGCCAAGAGGAAAAGGCTCACAATGGACGTGGGAGAACTGGCGCTGCCGAACTTCTCCCCCGGGGCAGAGGCGGGCAGAGGCAGCAGGGATTTCACAGTAAACAAACATTTCCTTGTCTGGTAGGTCATTTTGTAATTATGTGCAGGTCAATCGCTTTAGAGCTCCCGGAACTTGCCAGGGTCATAACCGCTGGAGGGCCCCCGGAGTGAAGGGGACTTTCATTAGAAGGTCTTTTCCTATTCAGGCAGGAAGCTGCTAAGTGACAGTCCAGTGCGAAGCCATAGGAAGGGGAGTTGACCTCCGAGTTCAGAGGAGAGGTAAGGGAATAAAACGTATGTGAACTTGGGGAAAGGGCTGAACTTGAAGCCCCGGGGTGCTCAGGGGGAAAGGAGGTGAGATTGACTTTGGCCTTCATGCTCTCGGGGAGGGTCGTGGGGGGAGGCGCCTTTCTGCACAGGACATTCCAAACCACCAGCACTGGCCACTCTCCGTGGCCGGCAAATGTGTCAAGTTCGAGAGAGGACGACAGGAGACCAGTAAGAGACAGCAGATGAGGCTCTTGCCAGAGGTGGAGGCTGGTCCTTGCCAACTGGCTGCCCTCAACACCTTCCCTGGACAAAGATGCAGGAGATCTTCCATCCCCGTCATCGCTGGGGTTCCAGCGCCCCGGGAGGGACGGGGACAGAGGGTAAAAGGGGAGGCCTCGCTGACAGCCAAAAAGAAAACTCGACCACACACACACACACACACACACACACACACACACACAAAAGCCCCAACTGGTAGCAAACAGGATGGGCTGGTGGCCGTGTGCCAAGATCCTCCGGGTTCACGTTTGACTTCGGCTCGGTGGGACAGGAGCCGGCACTTCCCTTTGCCGGAACTAGGCAGATTATGGGAAGAGGAGGCACTGGTGCCCTTAAACTTCCCCTGCCCTCGCAGACCTAAAATTACCACGACTGTTTATAGTGCTGGCTGTGGATTCGGACTCTCATATCGCAGCAGCAAATAATGTCGTAAAGATGCCGTGATCCAGTATTGGACATCTGAACCTGCATCACTTGGCCCATGGCTACCAGTCGCTAACGCGGGCCACAGGTCATAATCATCAGCCGTTATATCGCTGTCCTTTGTATTCAAGGATAAGACAGATACTGTCTCTGTACGTGGCAAAGATCACCAAAGCATGGGCAGCGTCATGTTTTTCTTTGAACAGCATTTTGAGTTATAATTCACATACCATGCAATTCACGCTGCTCAATGGTTTTTGGCATATCCGCAGGGTTGCGCAACCATCACCACGATCTAATTTTAGAGCATCTTTGTCTCTCCGAAAAGAAACCCACACCAACAGCAGTTAGCCCTCAGTTCCCCTTTCCTCCAACCCCTGGCAACCACCTTCCGTCTCCATGCCTTTGTTTCTACTGTATATTTCATATAAATAGAATCATACAAATACGTGGTCTTTCGGGGACGGCTTCTTTCACGTGAAGTGGGGCTCATTCTGGATTCATCTGCGCATCCCTGATGGCTAATGATGGTGATCATCTTTTCATGCGCTTATTGGCCATTTGTGTATCTTCTTTGGAGAAATGTCTACTTAGATCTTTTTGCTAATTTTTCAATTGGATTGGCTTTTTATTATTGATTTGTAAATGTTCTTTATATATTCTGGATACAAATCCCTTATCGGATAATATGATTCACAAATATTTTCTCCTGTTCTCCCATTGACAACGCAAAGGTTTTTTATTTTTGTGTAGCCCAATTTATTTTATCTTTTGTCGTTTGTGTTTTTGGTGTTGTATCTAAGAAACGATTACATTTCTTAGATACGTAATCACAAAGATTTACTCCTATGTTTTCTGCCAAGTGTGTTTACAGCTTTAGCTCTTGCATTTGGGTCTTTGATCCGTTTTTGTGCATGGCAAGAGGCAGGAATCCGAATTCATTCTTTACATGTGCCTATCCGGTTGTTCCAACACCCTTTGTTGAAAAGAATATTTTCTCCCATTGAATTGTCTTTGCAGCCTTGTCAAAACTCAATTGATACCATATGGTAGTTCTATTTTTTATTTTATGGAACCTCCATCGTGTTTTCCATTGTGTCCACACCTAATTACATTTCCACCAATGGTCTACAAGGGTTCCCTTCTCTCCACATCCTCACCAATACTTATCTTTTGATTTCTTAATAATGGCCAGCCTAACAGGTAGGAGGTGCTATCCCACTTCTGGGTATGCATCCAGAAGGACTGAAACCAGGATCTTGAAGAGATATCTGCACTCCCGTGTATATTGCAACACTAGTCACAATGGCCAAGACATAGAAGCAGCCTAAGAGTTGGAGGGATGGATGGATGGATGAAGAAAATGTGCTGTATACATACAATGGAACGTTACTAAGTCTTATAAAAGAAGGAAATCCTGCCATGTAAGACAACATAGGTGAACCCAGAGGACATCATGCTAAGTGAAACAAGGCAGACAAAGAATGGCAAATACTACGTGACCTCCCTTATATGAGGAATCTTAAATAGTCTAACTCATAGAAGCAAAGAGTAGAATGGTGGCTGCCAGGGGCTGGGGAGAGAGGGGGGATTAGGGTGATGTTGATCAAAGACTGCAAAGTTTCAGTTATGCATGATGAGTAAGTCCTTACTCTAGAGATCTACTACAAGCATAGTGTCTACAGCTAACAATACCAGCTTGTGCACTTAAAATTTTGCTAAGAAGGTAGATCTTATGTTAAATGTTCTCGTCACAAAATAATAATAATAAAGAGGTTCAGAGGAAACTTTTGGAGGTGATGGATATGTTTATGGCGTTGACTGTGGTGATGGTTTCACAGGTGTATTCTTATCTCCAGACTCATCAAGTTGCATTCATTAAATACATACAGTGTTTTGTATGTCAGTCATACCTGCTCATTTCTTTTAGTGTTCACTTCCCTGGTTTCCCATAGCGCCTACTATTGCACTGTGGCCCAAAGACGCCTCAATACATAAAAAGGCTGTCATATTCCAGCGAAATCTTTCAAGATAATAGGTACATTTATTAAACGCTTGCTGTGTACCTGGCTCTGTTTTAAGCTTCTTAAGTATATCATCTCTCCCGTCCCATGAAGTGGGCACAGTATCATCCTGGTGAGGCCCAAACAAGGCAGGTGGATTGTCCAAAGTCACACAGGAAAATGGTGGAGCTGGCACTTGAAGTTAGGGGATCAGATTCTGGAATCTACTCTCTCCACCACTAGTCTAGGTGGCTATTCTAGACTGAGTTTCCTTTGGTGCGAGGTCTCTTTTCTTCACCGAGTAGGAGAAACTGAGCCACGAAAAGAGACCTGAGTCTCACCCAGGGTCAAATAAAAAGCCTGAGTGCCCAGGACTTTCTTATGAATGAATCATCAGCAAACTCCCTGCTCTGTGTCGTAGAGGTACCTGATTCTCCCTGACACAGACCTTCCGGTTCCAAGTCCATCTTTAGCTTCTCTAACGTCGGGGACTTGGAGATAGTGGTGAACATTACTTTATACAAGAACCCATGCAGAAAAAAAAATGTTAAGAAGCTGTTTTTTCTCATTAAAAAAAATTTTTTTAAACCTCTGTGTCCCACAAAGAGATAAATTATAATTTTTACAACTTACATGAATGACTTTATGAATAGAAGAAATTTCCTAAGAAGGTTGTTCTGCTTTAAAGCCGCTAGAATGATGAAGGCTGGACACATCTGAAACACATTAATAGAAGCAAAGAGACCGTCGTTAAACTTTCCATCTGCAGAGCCCACTAGGGTCCACCGAGTGCAAACACATCCATTATTCCCTTTATTCTAGAAACTTCTTGAAGCAGCCCCTGGAGAGAGGTATGATGATGGGGAAAGTGTGGCTCAGAGAGATGAAGGGACATGACGTGCTGAGGGTCCCAAAGCCACCTGTATCAAGTCAGCAACAGAGGTGGGCCAGAATTGGTTTATTCCACACAATGCAACAGTTACCAAGCATCTACCATGTGTTCGGGTCTGCAAAAAGCACTGGAAAGATGGAGATAAATAAGATGTGTCCCTCTCCTTTGCAAGGTCTCTGTGCTTGGCCTTGGCTGTAGGAAGGACTAGTCCAGACATGCACCCCAGAGCAGCCCCCATCCTGCTAGCAGAATCAGCCCAGAAAGGCTTGCCGCTCTGCGTTCTGGAAGCTTCTGTAGGTGGGGCCCCAGCCTGCTGTGTCATTGACCCTCCCTTTGAGAACCACTCTCCCTCGACCCCTACCACTTCCCTACCCAGTCTGGTGAAGCCTGGGTAAAGAGGCTCCCTGTAAACCCCCAAAATTAAGCCAGACTCCTATATCACGCCTTACTCCAAAATAAATTCCAAATGGATTAGAGTTCAATTTAAAAATTAAAACCATAAAAAGGCTGGTAAGAAAAAAAAATCAGTCATTATAAAAATAAATAATCATGGAGAGGAAAAGGCAAACACAAAACCCAAAAGTCATAAAGAAAAGACTAATATATCCAACTGCACAAAAATGAAAGTCTTCTATATAGTGAAAAAAAAGTACAAATACAAACAATAAATAGGAAAAATGTTTGCAACACATTTCTTTAGTATTCAAAGAGCTCTTATGTACCTCGATGAATAAGACAAAGCCAAACATAAAATGTGCAAAGGATGCAAAAAAAAAAAAACTAGTTCATAAAAGAAACATAAATGGCCAATAAACACATGAAAAACTTTGCCCATAATGCATGTGAATTAAAATGAGCTAATTTTTCAGCAGTCAGATTGGCAAAGATTAAGCAGGTAGATAGTGCCCAGGGTGGGTTTGGAGCGTACTTTAGCAATATCCACTGACATTCAAAGTATACGTGCCCCATGACTAGCAGGTCCACGTACAAGAATTAATTCTACAGATCCATTTGCTCGAACGTCCCAGGATGGACATACAAGGATGTGTCCCCAGCAGCACCATATATAGGAGGACATTAGACACAGTCTGAAATCCATCAATAGGCAATGAAGAAGTAACTAAAATTACATATCTACCATGTAAATTAAGACGTCTGGATGTACTAATATGGAAGTATCTCCAAGAAAAGCTAATATACAAAAAAAGCAAGACCCAAACATCACCAGACTAGTCCTGACCAGCCACAGCATCCAGTGGCAGCACAAGGTCAGGGCTAAATTACTAACTGAACAACCTTAGGGAAGTCACTCAAGTTCTCTGTGCCTCAGTTTCCTCCCCGGTGAAATGGGGAACATAACAGTGCCCACATCTTGGATTAAATGGGATAATATAATCTGGGCACAGTGGTGTGCATCTGTAGTCCCAGCTACTCGGGAGGGTGAGGCAGGAGGATCGGGTGAGCTCAGCAGTTTGAGGCCAACCTGGGCAATGTTGCAAGACCCCATACCTAAAAAAAATTGGGATGATGCATACTAAGCACGTAAAAAAGTTTAGTACCTAGTGCTATAGTTTAAATAATTATCCCCTCTAAATCTCATGTTGAAATTTAATCCCCGATGTGGCAATATTGAGAGGTAGACCTTTAAGAGGTCATTGGGTTGTAAGGGCTCTGCCTTCATAAATGGATTAATCCATTTATGGATTAATGGATTAATGGGTTATCATGGCAGTGGGACTGGTGACTTTGTAAAAAGAGGGACAATTGAGCTAACACATTCATCCCCTTTGCCATGTGGCCACCTTGGGACTTGGCAAAGAGTCCCCACCAGCCAAGAAGACCCTCACCACCTGCGGCCCCTTGGCCTTGGACTTCTCAGCCTCCAGAACTGTAAGAAATAAATTCCTTTTCTTATAAATTACCCAGTTTCAGGTATTCTGTTATAAACAACAGAAAACAAACCAAGACACCTAGTAAATACTATCTAAATATTAGAGTTTTAAAAATTATTATCACCAAGCAAAAGAGCAAGAAATAGAACAGTGGATGTAGCATGCTATATAGCTCTTGGCCTTAAAGGAAAGAGACAAATAACACATGCAAGCATGAGTTTGCATATGCATAAACTTTCTGCATAAACACAAGAAAACGGTGACACTGGAAGAAAGACAGTGGCTGGGCTCAGGAGGGGAGAGAGATTTCTCGCTGTAAAACCCTTTTGAATGTTGAACTGTGTGCATGCATTAACTGGTTGAAAATAGATAAAATTAAAAATTTAAAAAGTAGGCTATACGTCCATAAATCCTCACATAGGAAGAGAAAATTTCAGGGAGGCTATACGAGAGATTATTAACAGTGGTTACATCTGTTAATAATGGCAGGGCTTGGGAGGGAACTTTTACTGCCATTTCTCTTTTCATACCACTTAATCTTTTTAAATTTATATGCCTATGTGAGCTTTACAACAAAAAAAAATAAAAATAAAAAAGCATATCCAAGCTAAAAAAAAGATAAAGAAAAGGAAAAGGCTCCCTTCCCACCGGGCTCAGGGGGCTGGTCCCCCGGGAATCTGGTTCCATCAGCCGAGCAGCTGACCACATTGGGCAGCGCCGGCAGCCGATGGGTGGCCATGGTTCTAGGCTTCAATTTGACACGGCGTGTTTCTGCCATCCATCTCCCATCGGTAACGGAATCAATATCCACTTAAAAACCTCTGCTGGCTTCCCACCGCCTACAGGAAAAAGTCCAAACTCTGTAACACAGCATGAAAAGTCCTTTGCAATCTGCCCTACACACACACACACACACACACACACACGCACACCTCCAGGTTCATCTTCTATATTCCAGTCATACTGGGCAGCGCAGTTGGGGGGTAAAGCTTAGGAGCTTGGGGACGGGCGGACTTGGGAATCTCAGTTCTCCACTCCCTAGCCCGTGACCTTGGCATCCTGGCAGTCTCTCCCGGTGCCATCTGAGTTTTTATCTGTAAAACAAGGATAATACCACCTACTCCTTGTAGGATGTTGGAGGATGCAACGAGGCGATATACATTAAAGAACTGAACATACCGCTTGGCATGTAATATGGCACATGGTAATCAAATGATGCTATTTGACGGCTCTACTTTTTTTCTTTTAACCTTTTCTTAGAAGGTCTTCTTTCTACCTACTAAGCAACTTCCTCATCTTCCACCTGGCAAACTTTTCATGAAGCCCTCCGTGACACACACACCCCCACCCCTTTTTATTCCCATAGCATTAATTCATTTGCCCATGGTGACACTCACCACTTGGACTATAATTATGTCACACGTCAATCTGCTTCCCCTGGACAGTGAGGGAAGTCCGCACTGGCAAGGGTTATGTCTTATTTATCACTTAATACAGATCTGGGCAGAGTAGGTGCTCCGTAAATGTTTATTGAGTGAATACATTTGCTCACCTACCCTTACTGAACCGCTAGGCACCAACTTTATCATTTTCATCATGAGAAAAGGATTCACTGAGAAAAAGAAAAAAAATGCTTCCAATCCAAGGAAGAGAAAGGTCGACCACCAGGGGCTGGTCTTTCATCTAAAAGAAAGTCACAGAGACCTTTGCCATTGGTTTCCATAATGCTTTGCCATTTCTCACTTACAAGGCTTCCGTGGAATGCATACCTGTTTACGTACAATGTCACCCCTGGGCACAGCGACGTGGCCTTCTCTTTCAAATGGAATGTTTATGATGAAATGGAGGGGTGAGGTGTACCGTTTTGTTTTCCAATTACAGATGCACTAAGGCAGCGGCATCAGAGAAATATCAACCTTGTTCCCTTCCTGTCTGCGACCTGGAAAATGTCAGAACAGATGTTTCTAGATTGTAAGTAAAAATAAACAAATACAGGGCTCCCTGGCGGGACGCCCGACATCAGCCTGGAGTGTGTTCTATGGCCGTGGTGGAAACCCATGAAGTTGCTCCCCAGTGTAACAGCCCATCGGGTGGGTGGGGACAAAGGGGGTCCCAGCACCCTGAGCTCAGAGGGAGGCAGGCATGGCAGCATTTGGGTCTTTGCAACCATGACTCTGGGATCTGGGTCCCCACTGTGGAATCGAGCACTTTATAGCATAGATGATGGAGCCAGTGAAAGAAATGAAAGGATGAAGGAGGGAGGGAGGTAAGCAAAGGGCAAGGAGGAAACTGTACCTATTTGGCAGCGCCTACGTGCCTGCCACTGTGCTGGGGGCTTTTGTATGTATCATCCCATCTCATCCCGACGTCCAGGCTGGGAAATGAGCATTCCCATTTTGCAGATAAGGAAACTGAGGCCAGGAACACACAGACACACAGCGGGTAGCACAGTGAAAACTCCCATCCCGCTGTAAGTGCCTCCAAGCTCAGCCCTTTTCCCACTTCTCCCTGGAAGAGCAACAGACGGGGCAGGATTTCCCCCTTTGCAAGGAAGGAGCCCCTGGGTGCGGGTGAGCTTTTGGCACCTTGCTTCCCCCTGCCCAGACAAGAAGAAATCTGTTCCTAGAGAAGCCACGTGCTAAGGCCAGGGAGGAGGCGGCACCGCCCCCTCGTGCTGGGAGGACCACACCACGCTCTGCCGCTGGGCAGACCCACTCGGGAGCTTTAGGGGACATGTGCTGGCTTATGACGGGTCTTTCCTTCTAGACGTTCATTTTAACCAGACTGCGACTCCATAACCACGGAGGAGCACTATGGCGGTCCACCAGGGTTCTGGGGGTGGCCCTGGTCCAGTGTCATAACACACAAAACGAGGCCACACAGGGCTTGGCACCATGGGTACTCGACGTGAGCGGAGTTAGATTGCAGACCTCTAGTGCCTTTAAAAGTCACGTCCGTCAACTGCAGTAGAGCAGAGGCTCTCAGATCCCAAGCACATCTGCGCTGAAACCCAGCGTTTCTGGGCAGGCGAATGCTGCCCACACGTCTTTAAACACAGGATGACTCACCCCCGTAAGCAGGGCAGGAACTCTATGTTTGCTTGGGGGTTGGGGGATCCTCTGGTGGAGAAAAAACAAAGTCAATGTATAATTGATGCAAGATGTCATATTTTTGATCAGATCAAAGATTTTCTGGTCTTCATCCTACTAAAGAGGCTTTCTACAAGCTTCTTTTTAACAGTATAAATGCTTAGTAATGTGAAAAGAATACAATTCCAGATAAAAGCATGCTTTAAAACAGAATTCTGGGCACCCCCTGCCCCCCACTCCCCAAAAAGCGACGGATCCCGGTTTCACGATGCCCATTCCAGCTCTGCAACCACCTAGAAATTTCTCTCAGCCCTGTTTGCCTTGGTTTCTCCTATCTGTAAAATGGGGCCACGTTATCTACCATTTGTGAAGAGATTCAAGGAAACTTAAGGCTCTTAAAGAAGCTTTCAAGCACCCTGGACTAGGAATCCTCACTCCCAAGAGATCATTTCACCTCCCAAACACCCCAGTATTAACCAGACCTACCTAATTACATTGCAGGGAAATGGCTTGCATTTGTTGTACCCCGAATATGACAGAAATTGGGGTCGTCACCTGTCAAAAAATATTCCCGTGCCTAAGAGATAGATGTATAAACTCTCAGTCTTATCTGATTATCAATGAAGGTTGTGTGTGTGTGTGTGTGTGTGTTTAAGGCCTAAATACCGAGTGCATGATAAAAGAACCGTTCCTTTTTGCAATATGCCAGCTGCCATGGGTTCCCAGGCAAGACATTATTTCTGATAAATAGATATGGACAATAGATAATGTCTATATTAATATCACTAAAAAGTGGTCCTCTCCTGCAGCTCACCCGAGACGGGGATGACAGTGTATAAAGAGGCAGCCTGCAGATGCCAGACAAGAGACTTTCTTCTTGTGACAGTTTGAGCTCCCTGCCGCAATTAACTTTTTCTCCCCCTCCCCTCTGCTCCTTCATCTTATGCAATGCGGTTCAGAAGAAGGGGGCCTTGCATTTTCCTCCTGCTGATGGAAGTTGATTAGCAGTCAGGTGAAGTGATGCTCAGGGGACAACACAGCGGATTAATTAAATCACTTCTACTGGCTAAGTGGTGACACTTTGATTTATAGCAGAGCTCACTCAACCAGACAGCGGCTTTTCTTGCATGCCGAAGGAAGAAGGGCCAAACTGGCCAGTGGTTGGGAGCTTTGCAAACTTTAAAGACAAGCGTCCTAGTCATTAAAGCAGAGCCCCGCCCCCCCACCCCCATGGGCTTCTCTGTCTGGGGCATGGGGACCCGCAAGGGAGAGGAATTAGAGAGAGCGGAAGGACTGGGGCAGGCCAGATGCAGAACTCTGTTACACCCTGCAGAAAAGCAGGCTGGAAGCAGTTCAGCTCTATTTTCTCCAGGTCTGTCTCACTGGACTGTTCTTTGGCTTATTGTGAAGAAACAGACCTATTCATCAGGGACATTGGTGACTATTTTCTGATACAGCACTGGGTCTTTTCAATGAGAAGACCTCAGATCAAAACACACACATTAGCTGTTCTTCCGGTGATATGTTTTATGTTGTGAACTGCATATATCTTGTGGCTGATCCGCTTTCACTCTTTGCTTGGGCCATTAAGAAGCTCAGAGTTGAATGTGCAGCCCAGATGGCAGGCACTCACACATGATCATATGTACAAACTCGTATGGATTCCATGTTTAAGTCTCTCCCAACTCTCCCTTTGCTCAGAAAATTTTTGTTTATCTTATCTTAAAATGTGTTTTGAGAAGCTGTTTCCAATAACCTTAAGAATGAAGTCATGTAAGACAGTATTCAAAACCCTAAACTTTAGATGATATTTAGCAAGGCCTGGTTCTCTGATAACCTATTTTAGAGTAGGGAGCTTGTTAAGATACAGATTCCTGGGTCACCTTCCAGACCCTCTGAATCAGAATAGGTCAAGACAGGGCCTTCACTTCTAACAGATTCTTCTACGCCATCCTGGAACATGTCAACATTTGAGAACCATAGTTTTAGAGTCAGGCATCCCTAAAACCAAATCTTGGTTCTACCGATTAATAGCAGCTTACTTCAAGCAAGATTCTTCGTCTCTCCAGGCCTCCTTTTCTCAACCATAAAATGGCACTGGTGAAAATAAAATTAGATGTCTACAAGTAGGTAAACGCCTATTGTGGCTGGCTGGCAACCTGTGAGATTTAATAAATGTCAGACAACCTAACTGTCCATGGACAGATGCGTGGATAAATAAAATGTGGGATCTATTCTATATACAATGGAATATTATTTGGCTTTTAAAAGGGAGGAAATTCTGACACATGCTACAACACAGATGAACTTTATGGACATTATACCAAATGAAAGAAGTTAGACACAAAATATGAAATGATTCCACTCATACCGGATACCTATCGTCATCGAAATCATAGAGACAGAAAGTAGAACGGTGGTTGCCAGGGGCTGGAGGGAGGGGGACGAGGGGGTTAGTATTTAATGGATACTGTAGAATTTCAATTCTGGGCGATTGGAAAGTTCTGGAATTGGATGGTGGTGATGGTCGCACAACAGTGTGAATGTAATGTCACTGAATTGCATACCTAAAAATGGTTAAAATGGTAAATCTTATGTTATGTCTAAACACAATAAAAAGATAAAATAAACGAGATTGTTATCCCCACCACCAACAAACAAAATTTATTTTTCAATGCCTCATTCCCCACCTTAGGCTATCAAATCCTCTGCAATCAATTTTGCAACAAAGCACCTGGCTGAGGTGCAGGGGGAAGGGGAACAGAGGAGGAGCAGGAGAGAAATAACAGCATCCAGCCCTCTCTCATTGTTTCTCCTTAACCCAGGAGTCAAAAAAAAAAGTCCCCAGAAGCCACAGAATGCTTATCCCAACTGTGAAGGAAGCTGATGCGACATCAAATATTAAAAGGGTAGAGGGAGCCGGCATAGTTTTCCATATAAATGAAGCTACTTACATATATGAAGATTGCTTTTAAAATTCAAATATAATTATTTTTTAAAAGGCATCCTGCGAGCTCTGTCTCTCTCCCCACACTGACACTTCTGGGCTGTTGTCATGTTCCAGTGAGGTGCCTGTTGGCAGACAGCCCAAAGCACTTTGTAACATGCCCTCCAGATCCGAAGTGAAAACTGATCAAAGAATTGGCACCGGCGTTCTAAAAGGGGTGGGGTTGGGCTATTGTCCTTCTTTGTGGGAACAGCTGCTTAACGGGGCATTGGAGCGCCGTGATTATAATATGCATACGGACCGCTCTGTTAACAGAAGCCGGCTTAAAGTACTCCAGGGGCCTCCACCTTGCGTTTTGGCAAAGGGATCTGCGAGGATGCTGTGTCAAACCTTTTTGAAAATGTCTCCTTGACACGCAGGGCTGAGGAGCGGCGCCTGCGAATCTCATTACACACGGTCCCACGCCTCCCTCTACCGTCCCCGGCTCCGGCTCCCCGCTTCCCGGCTGCAGCCAGTGGGAGCCTCGCGGGGGTCACCTGCCCCCACTTGTAATCAGGACAGAGAAAATGCACCAAAGGAGAGACGCCGGTTACCTGAGCCGCCCCCAGGAGCCCGGCTCCCCCTAGTCCTGAGGGAGGATCATTCATTTGTCTGCAGATCGGCAGCCGGGCAGGTTTGCAGATTCCCTGGGGGCTGGTAGTTCTTATAAATGATAATGCACCGCCAAGCAATTAGTCTTCCTTGTGTTCTGCACGGGGTGGCTTCGCCTGCTCTGGAGTGCAAGAGGAGAGGGGACATCCGGGCACGGGGCGGGGG
>VBSM01003044.1:6436819-6460596 GCA_008086735.1 Cheirogaleus medius
CTCCGCCTCCCAGAGTGCTAGGATTACAGGCGTGAGCCACCGCGCCCGGCCCGTATCAGTCTCTTTATGACACGTGAATGATGCTCTCCGGAGTTGTGGAATGAAATGTAGGATTTCACCCATCTCCACATGGAAAGTGACCCTCGCTGCCCAAGTCCACAGCGGAGCACATCTCACTTTCTCTCCAACTCACACTTCAAAGCCACATTCAAGAGCCATTTATTTGGTTACAAATTGGTAAAATAGAATAGGATCGCAATTTTTGTTTTTATTAAATATACTAAGTGTGTGTGTGAGAGAGAAAAAATAGACACACACCAAAGAATAATAGTGGCTACCTATAGGTGGAAAGATTATGGAAACTTTTATTTTCTTCTTTATATTTGTATTGCTCTAGTTTTCTCTAACATATTCATTTGCAATTTGAAAAAATATAAAAATTGGTATATGTATTTAAAAACATGGCATCAAGGACTCTACTAGTCAGCTAGGGCTGCCGTGACAAAATTCCATACACCAGGGGGCTTGAACAACAGACATTTCTTTTCTCACGGTTGTGGAGGCTGAAAGTCCAAGATCAAGGTGTGGGCAGGGTCGGTTTCTGCTGAGGCCTCTCTCCTTGGCTTGTGGACGGCCGCCTCCTGGCTGTGTCTTCGTGGTCGTCCCTCTGTGCTCGAGCACCCCTGGTATCTCTCCCTCTTCTCCTAAGGACGCTAGTCATGTCTGATTAGGGCTCCACCTGCATGGCCCCATTTAAATTTAATCGCTTCTTTAATTACCCTATCTCCAAATAGGGTCACGTTCTGAGGTATTAGGAGCTACGACTTCAACACATGAATTTTGCAGGTGACACGATTCAGCCCATGGCAAGGACTATGCTCAGTGGAGAAAAGGATATTCAGACACAGCCCTCTGAGCAGGGCTGCACTGAAAGGCTAAGTTCCCCTTTCAAAACATTCTTCAAAAACCCTTCCTGGCAGGCACCGGCAGCAAGAAGGTAAAACATTTTGCTTAAACCGAAGATGATCCAAGCCCAAGGCCAAAGAGCAAATTTCGGGGCAAATGCCAAACCTGTTCTCTACCTGGGCCCTGCTCTTAGCGCTCAGAGTCCAGTGCCGCAGGTACAACGGAGAGGCTCAAAGCCCAGGTTCAAGGACAAAGAATATCTGCGTCCAAATGACTACCCTGGTTTAAGCCACAAAGATGGGGTGTGCCTGCATGAAGTCCTTAAGCTCTGAGTTCCTTTCCTTCACACAGGGATAAGAGAACCTACCCGCCTACTTCATAAGGGTGCTTGTTAGGATTATTAAATAAGAAACCTTTTTAGCACAGCACCTGCCCCCAGGAAATGACCAGAAGTCAGTGTTGTCACAGTGTGCCAAGGCCACACACTGCCCACTGGGCCTGCCTGCGCCTTGAAGAGTTCCAGAGTCACTTGGACTGGAGTTTGCAGGCCGATCCTCTCATGGCGTAACCTTGAGCAAAAATCAGCCTGAGCCTCTAAGTCTTCCTTTATAAAATGAAAATGAAAAAGAATGCCCAGCTCAGAAGATTTAAAAGTGAGGGTGCACGTGCAGAGTGGCACATGCTTTCCTCTGTCGAGGAAAGAATGGTTCAGAAACCCATGCCACTTTTTGTCTTGGAGGATGGCACAGGAAGGAAGAGGTAGCCCCGGGCGCTTATTTAAGCCTCGGATTGCCTACAGCAGCAGGCGCAGAGCTATTTCCTCTTCTGCAAGGGCTACTTTCCTGAGTCCCTGTCCACAAAATTGCCAGGACCCAGGAAAGAGTCCTCACTTGTCATCGCACCAGATGGCTCTCCATCTATACAAACAGCCGCATTGTTTTCGGGAGAGGGAGCTCCGCGCAGGCACGGGGCCACAGTCTCTAGACAAGGATCACGTTGAGGACAGAAAACCTATGGAATTGGTGCCACCAAGTGGCACAGAGAGCAATTGTTGCTGTCTGTGCCACCGGCGCTGCCTTGCTCTCTCCCCGGCTTCCACTGCTCCATCTTCTCTTCTCTCGAAAGAGTACCCACAAGCGTCGCTTGACTACACGGCCGCCCTTCGAGGTCTGAAAAGGCTGCGGTGAAAAGAAAGGGCTTTCAGATCACATCTGACTCGGCTGTGCGGTTCCTCCCGTGCTAAATCAGGTCAATGAGCTTATTTGTGTCAAATAAATTAGCCCAGCTGACTGCTAAGCTGCTGCAAGACTATTTATCTCGGGCTTCCGAGCTGGCGCTTAGTGGGCTGCAGGCAAAGCCCGGGCAGGTACAGATGTCACAGACGGAGCTCGAGGAGCACACCCGGAAGTGATGCCCAGATGCAAACCTCCCAGGAGAAACTGAGGCCAGCACGTGAGAGGGACTCCACGTGCTCTGGGCCTCGAGAAGAGGGCACGGCACGTTCCATCTCCAAACAGCGTCTGCCGTCAGATGCCATGGAGCACTTGGGGACATCTTTGAAAGCTTTGTACCCACAAAAACCACCATAGACCAGACCCTTGACGGGGCAGAGCTGGTGTTGGGGGAAATCGGCGCTGCCTTGAGCTCAGATCGTCTGTTCACGATGCCAGACACCAAGCAAGACAATCCGTGGATCCTTCCCCAATCTTTTAATTTTTTAAATGGCTGCACTTAGCGATTCACTGAATAAATGACACGCTTAGGAGATCTGGAGTGGGGTTTTCCTGACCTGCCTCTCAGCTCTCAGGAAACTGGGAGTTGGATCGGGAGTGCACCAACATCTCAAGACAGGTGTCGCCCTCGGCCTGCCTAATGCAGGTCAGCTCGGCCACAGTAAATGCCTGGGATTTATTTGGGAGGAACAAAAACACTTCTCTCCTCCCTGCGTAAAACCAGACATGGGAAAAGGATGCAGCAATGCAAAGCCGAACTCATGTGCAATTATGAAAGGATTTTAACCTCTAATCGGGGTTCAGTTTTCAAGGCAGGATGATATACGTAGAATACGCACTTTCCTGCCCTGTGAATGAATTCACTGTCGTTGGATTCAATCAATCTAACGGGAACTAATTATTTTAAAATAATGTGTACACCAGCAGGATTCTACCTTTATTTACATACAGATACAAAATCCACGCTGATATCCAAAATACAGGCACAACTCTCCATCAGAACTTTAATTAGTGGTTATCTCTGGGGGCTTGGAATCTAATTTGGCTCGATTTAATTTCTTTGCTAAGTTCGTATGTTTTAAAGTTTCTGCCTGGTTATCACAAAAGCAATGAAAGGAAAAAACGTTTTACCGAGCAATGCCTACAGAAGCCCTGCTTAGGAATTCCGAGATGCTCTGGGTACCTTGGGTTAAGCACACCTAAATAATTTAGCACTGCATTAAGGAACAGCAACATAGTACAGTGGTGCTTCCTTGCCAAAAGGCAGCTGTTTTTATGACGGAAAACACAGCAGCTGTTTTCACAGGTGCAGGGCAGCAATACATGGTAAGTTGGTCCCAGCAGAGAAGGCTACGGTGTCTATTTAAAATCGGAGGAGGAAGAGGCAGAAAATGGTCAGCCCTAGTTGAAATCTTCAAGAGAGAAGGAAGCCCTGGCTTGAGGGGAAAGGGCTGCAGATGGCTGGTCTACATTTACTCGGGGAGAATCGAAGCCTAGGACCAAGCCGCTGGGGACATAGGGGCTCTGCTCTTGCTTTTACAAGCCCTGGGACTTTTGGCTAGTCACAGAAATCAGAATCTTGGATCCGCAAGATACCTTAGCAATCGCCCTCAAAGGACAAATGAGGAAACCAAAGCCAGGGAGGCTCCTCTACTCCTGTTATTCATGCCTGTGCTCTTTTCAATAAAATGAGGATGCTACTAACATATCTCATACCACTGTTTTACACACACCCACGTACATGCCCATGTATGGAACACACCCAGAGAAGCATGTGTAATGGAATCACCTTTACCATTCAAATTAGCACCAACTGATCACGTTTATTCCGGAAATAGCTGATTCAACATTTTTATCTTGATGGTCCCCAGTACAACTTAATAGAATGCCCCCATCCCTGTAGGACAGGACCCGACTCTCTCTCTCTCTGTCTTCCTTAGGAATAGTGAGTAGTGAAATGCGACCAACAAAGTCTGGAATCTTGAATTGCTGATAATGGCAACTGCTCATTTGGCCAACACCACTTTTGATTTTGGGGTATCTGGTGGATGCATGATCAGCTTACCTATTCTACCTTGCATCAAAAATTTATGAATTAAAGAATCCCAAGAAGAAACTACCCCATCAAAAACTTTTAAAATGCCCACTTAGAAACAGCGCATTTCTATTAGCGATAGGTTTTCATTTGTCTTGTCTCAGAATAGCGCAGTTCTGAGAAACAATGAGACTGGATTCCTGATAAAATATTTGAATAATTAACTGCTTTGCCCATTGGTTGTAACGGGCAAGTTGCTTTCTTCACAACAGGATTTAAAGCCGGACTTTCATTTTACACAGTCCAGCAGTTCGATGCTGACACCAGGAACTAACCTAGTTGTGCAACGGAAGATGGCAGAGGTTCTGCCGAGATATGGGGTCCGCCCGCGGGAACATAACCAGGCTACCGCCTGGCTCTGCAGACCGCCGCAGGCAAGGCCACTCGCTCCACGTCCCCTCTGCGGGAGCAGACTGGGTAAGCAACGTCGCAGATCCGTGACAGAAAGGAGGGACGCTGGCACACAAAACTGCACTCACACCATGACAACAAACTGCAAAAACACACACACAGCAAAGAGCCCTGGCTGCAAGGCAAAGCACTAACAAGCCACAGAGGCAGGAAGAGTTTCTCCCATAATCTATCTTCTTTGTTTTTATTGCTACTATGCGCTCACGAGCTACCCTTTTTTAGGAGAATGACTAGTTTTCTACATAGAATCTGTAATGACAGGCCTACACCTCTGCCCCAGAGTCGTTCCATGCAAAGGACTGCTGGCGAGGGGCTGGGGAGAGGGGTGGCCACGAGCCTCCGTCCACTCTGCAGACGGGAGGCTGGCTGCACGTGGCAGTCGCTGAGTGCAGGGAGGACACCGTGGCAGAGTAATAATGCCGTTCCTTGCGGCAGCACAGGGCTGGTAGAGACCTGCTAGGAAGTAACATGTCCTGTGGGGATTTCAGGGTAATTTAATCAGCAGCACTTCAGCACAGCAGAAAGCCAGGGCAGGGAAATAATGAAGTCAGCACACAGCTACCCGGAGCGCCTCTGCTCAACCGAAGGGGGAGAGGTGACCCCAGAGCAGGGCTTCTCCACCTCGGCCCTGCTCGCACCTGCAGCCAGGTAATTACGTCGCAGGGGCTGTCCCGGGTGCTGTGGTATTGTCCGACAGCATCCCGGGCCTCTTTCCGCTGGAGGCCAGTAGCACAGGCCCCCGCCTCCTGGGACAAAAATGTCTCTAGACATTGCCAAATGTCCCTTGGGGGGTGAAATTGTCCCTGGTTGAGAACCACTGCCCTAGATCAACTGGAGAGGTTAGTTTGTGAATATCTGAGTTACTTGCTCTTAACACAGGACTGAAAAAGAAAAGGCTCCTTCATTTAAAAATGCTCTGTAGCGATCAACAATAATAAAAAAAAAAAGTGGCCAAGTCAGGAATAGGCAATTCGCCATACATGGCCAATCAAAACGTGAAACGGGCTCATCTTACTAGACAGGAAATAAATCCAAATGAGAACACTGAGATCATTAGCAAAGCACTTAAAAATCACACAAGGTTATCAGGGGCATGGCAAAATGATCAAACATTCCATGCACGTCAGGTGAATATACATTGGTGAAAATAGTTCAGATAAGCACACAAACACGTATGTAAAAGCATGTATCACTAATCACTAATGTACAGCAGCAAAAACAACGAACCCTGGGAACAAGCTAAACGTCCTCAGCAGGGGATTAATATTATTGTATATCCATGAAATTGATACCATGTGGCCATTAAAAATTATCACATAGGCCTATATGTAACATGGATATTCATTACAGAATAATTTTCAAGAGGAAAAAGTGCTCTCATTTTTGCCTACAAAAATTCATGGGGGTGGTACTTATCTCTAGATTGTATGCTTTTAAGTTATTGTGACTTTCAACTTCACGGATTTCTGAATTATCTAAAATTTTTAATCTTTAGCATGAGTTCTTTTAAAAATAGTAACAAAAGTAACGAGAGCTCTGTAATCCCCATTTGTGCCTACCCATGTCTGCCGCCTGATGTGGCTCCCTGCTGAGCTGCAGACACTTCTTGCTAGCGCTGGTCCTAGCACTGGTACCCTGGCTCACATGGACCTTACAGCAATCCTGAGCGGCAGATGCTGTGACCCCACTTTACAAAGGAAGGGCCTGAGACTCAGAGGAGGAAAGACTGCCCAAGGCCACGCTGTTAGCTGAGTAGCAGTTCCTAACTCTGAGAACACCGAATCAGCAGTATCCCTGTACACGGACAATTTATCTGCAAATCCCAAGGATAGGAAAAGCCGTGCTTGGAATTTCACAAATTATGCAACTGTTCCCCACGGTTCCCTCGGGACCAACACTAACTCCGGCACTCACAGGAGGCTCTGAGTCAGACTTTGGAAGCAGGCTAGGATGTGTGATCACTGCTCCCAACTCCTGTCCTCTGCTTTTCCAAAAGCCGGGCAACTCACCCTTTTCTACCAGCTCCAGCGCGGCCCGCTTCTAGGCCCTGAGGAAGGCAGATCACGCCCTCCTTTGTACACACCTGGCTCAGAGCCTTTCCCACACTCCACCGTGTGTCTCCCTCCCCGTTAGGACATGTCTTTACGGTTCCAGCAAGAAGCATGGCAAATGAAACATTCAGAATCTGGGGAAATGCTTTGATTGACCCAATTCCCTTTAGCTAAAAACACTGAACAGTTAATTTTTTTTTTTTTCTAAACTAAAGGTGTTTTTATCCCTTTAGTGATCTTTTCTTAAATTCCCAACATATATCATACACCTTGCGAGGCTCTGGGCACACAAAACAAACACAAGATCCCTGGTTTTGAACCTGGAAGTCGAGAGAACCAGAAACCAACCAGAAAAAGCAGAGAGCAGGGAGGGACCCCGGACTGGGAGGCCAGACTGTGTGCGAGGTGCTCTGGTGGCCTGGCTTCATCACGCAGCCTGAAGTGCTCAGAATTTTCACAACAGCAAACACACCCCTGACTGAAGTGCAAAAAACATATTCCACGGCCAAATGAAAATGACCTTGGGATCCTGGGCCTAATTTGGATATTTATGCCACTCTCCCCTCTTCTGGCCTGGACAGTTGAAATATATACGCTCTCGGGGGACATGCTCAGGACAAGTCAGCACTGGAGCTGGCAAGAGACCGTGGCTGGAGGATTGGACCTAGAATCAGAGATGAAGTGCTTGTTTGGGTTCTGTCATTCAATCTCGGCAGGGACGCAGGAAGTCACTTCGCCTCTCACTATTTCCTCATCTACAAAGTGGAAATACAAACAAACTTAGTTCTCCGTGATGGGGTTGTAGCTATTGTTTGTGAAAGCACTGAAAATGTAAAATGTGACATTCAAGTACAAAATCAAGAGAGGACCAGTGAATAGGCAAGGGCTGACCTTTGATATAAAATGTTCACATTAAATCTGTATTATATTGCTCAAGAGTTAAAATAAGCTCAGAGGAGAGGTTGATACCAATGTCAACCAAGGGAAGATAGACACTCAAATTCCATACCGAGTTACCAAAAAGAATAGATTGATGAAACATAGACATGCCACAATCTTTTCACACACTTTGATTTAGTACTGTTGAACACACACGGAATCCGAAAAGTCCAATACAAACAGAACAGATTTCTTGGGCTCTAATATTTAAAAATTGCCTGACAGTTTACTCTCTAAGAAAACTTATTTAGAAGGGCAATAACTTTGGGAAGGTAAGTGTAAGAGGTAGTATGAGGAAGTTAAGGGAAGTTACCATTATTTACTACAAAAACATACTGGAAGGCAAATATAGCCCAAAGAAAAACCTCCACTAAAAAAAAATGTTGAAAACTTATCATAAAACTAGCACCTTGTTCCCAGGTCAATAATTTCAAAAACCAAAAAAAAAAGGAAAAAACTCTGCTCAATCCTGGGGTTAGTGAAGGAGTCTAGGAAAAAGAGCTGTGCATTAATGTGACTCCTGAAATCAAAGAGCTTTTCAAGGGACATAGTGTCTTGACCTTAGGACCAAACACTCCAGGGCTTGAGCCGGAGAGAGACAGCGTCACAGCAGGAAAATGGGAGCACTTTATGCACGTGGACAAGGACGCACCAGCCACCCATGTGGGCGACATTCTCCAGCCATGATGATCATTCACATCTCCCACTGAAGGGAGATTAAAAATGTCTTACAACCATTTGATGGGAAGTTGGGTTTTCTCTTCTTCTTATTCTTTGCAAATCATAGGGAAACTGAACATTTATATCTGTTACAGTCCCTGAAGCTGAAAATAAAGAACGAACACAAACAGCAAGCTGCTGGATGCATCTCCATTTAGGAACTGCCTTAACTTTGGGTTTCTGTGGACAGGATGGGGGAGAAGGTTGCCTATGGCTTTCCTGAGGTTCCCGTTATACCCTCGCTAAGCACATCACTGCAATGTTAACAGTGGCAAAGGAAATGAGAACCCCTTTAAGTCAAGGACAGTATGTCAAGATTTCTGGCTAAGACAATGCTCTCATGCTGGGTATATGAGCACACTCAAGTACCACTAGAAAAGAACCCAAGGGGCAGGCACATGGTGCCAACTGCTAGAAATCTTGTACAGGGTTAGAACAGAACCGTGTCTTTGAGTTTTTAGATAATTTTAGATGTTAGGATGTGGTTAACAGGTTGTGTCAGAGTCCACTCTTGAAGATGTTAAAACAAAAATAAAAATAACTACCTAGAGAGGGCATCCACATCCTAAAAGACAAAACATTTTACCTGGGTGAAGGGATGATTTAACTTGCGCAACTCAAGAACACAACAGCAACAAAAACACTTTCCTTGCATATATTCAAGTAGAATGGCAAGACATTTTCCTACATAAAACACTGTGATTTCCCCACTACTCCAAAGGAATCCAATAAATAATTTTACAGTGAAAAGGCTTGGATCAAAACTAGAAGTGAACACCTGGCCCCAGATGAACACAAATCACAGGTCCCAGGCTTGAGTCATCCAAGAACGCCACACCACCGCAAGCTCGGCCTAACTTTATCTTTCCCGAATGGGACTGGCTAGAGGTTCCAAGCGGCTTTACAGAAGAGTTCCATCTGGTAAGCCTGGGTGGTGAGCGAAGCCAAAGATTACAACACAAGGATTGGTCAAAGCCAAGGTTTCCTTGCGATGTCTTTGTCTTCTCCCAGTGGACTAGCCCAGGCACTGAAGTCTGGCTCCAGAAGGCGAGTTCCTTGGCGGGGCCTCCTCACCCACGCTGGAGCAAGTCTGCTGCAGCCGTCAGGCGGGGAAGAGCTCGGGAGGGCTTTCTCCATAGCAATACTTGGCTACAGGATCCCGGTAGGTGTTCTCGTGTTGCACACTCTGTTGGCAAAAGGAAGATAAGAGCATGGTGAGAGCGAGCAGAGTCTCGCACGCCTCCCTCTCAGAGAAGCAAGAGTCAAGCAGGACTGCTGTCAGACTGTCCCTGCAGGAGGCTGGCCCAGGCCATCTCCAAATGTCACTGAAGGCTCCAAGGCAATTTCTGGAACAAAGAACAACGCTCAACACAGAATGCCAATGAAGAGCATGAAAACGGACATAAAACCTCACTGTGGTAACTGTTTCTTTTTATGTACACCAGTGAGCTTTTAACAATTTAGCTGTGACCTGGGCAATTCAAGACAACTCTACTTTTCCTCAAATTATAATACCTGAAACAGATGAAGATGCGACTGGTGTTTTGCACCTGATCCTGTGCTTCAAAGATACCCGGTTCCTGGTAAGGAACCCTGCAGAGACACCAAGCAGATGCACTTCAAACCGCTTTCCTAAAGTTTATGTACCTAAAAATCTGATGCACGAGCCAAATCCTCCCATGCCACACCAGCCTCATTTGGCTAAGCAAATTGGAAGTGTGCTTTAAAGCAATCATTCCCAATGGCTACCTTTTCAGCAATTTGTTTTCACACAAGCAACTTGAGTTTTTGGCTAGTCTGGAGTTCATTAATTAGCCCAAGACCAATGCTGAACAACTGCACTTGTAAATATTAATCCCATTTAACAGACATATAGCCAGATCTTCTCTTTCTAGGGATACAATTTGTCATCAAAACAAATTGAATGGCAATTGGGAAATCTCTTTTTACAATTAAAAAAAAAAAAAAAGTCAGAAAGCATAGTAGCTTCACTCAAGTTTGGAAGTAATCCCCGAGTTTTTATCGGTTAAGGAAAGAAAATATTTTGCCTTTTCTAGCATTTCTCAGAATGGGAGAGAATCTGAATCGAAATGAGTCATGTGTTCCGCCTTCCTCCACATTTCCTTTAAAGCCCATTCAAGTGGAAAGCTCTTCAAGCAAAACAAGACCATCAGGAATTTCTTCATGCTTTCAAACGCTCATTATAATCCCTGAAACATTTACCCGATGATACTGAATGCTCTTGGAACAAACCAGAGACATAGAAAAGGGCCATAAAATCAAAAGGTGGACTACGGAAATCTGGCAACGGCTACAGGGCTCCCAAGAATGACAAACGAGTCCACTAGCTCAGAGGAAGCCAGCAAAATCTTGGAGACACCATGAATAGAAGCCAGGAGAGTGCTCATATAATAAACACGTCTGGTGATCTTACAAAGACAGCCATGACAACTGCCCAAGCACAATAGCAGAGAGCCGAGGGTGGGAGTGATGGAAAGGCAAAAGACTTTCAGACGCTTTCAGGAGCAGGTGCAATAATATTTAATGTCCAGAGAGCAAAGCATTTAATGACAGCATGCTAATTCACATTGAGAGCCTGACAACCTACAGATTTATTCGTGAATTTTTAAACATTCACCTGCCCCATCCCCTTGAGTCCTAAAATAAACCACAACTCGGTCCCAGAACAAACTGCCACTTACTCTAAATGAGTGGTTACTGGAAAGCCTCAGTAAAATTTCAGTCAAAGACAGGGAGGAGAACTTTTCTTAGGAGCTGGACTATTAGGACTCCGCCCAGACTTAAAAATAATTTGAAGCTTCCACTTAAAGTGCAAATGTGCCAACCAGATAGGAGAGCTGCAAGCTGATTAGACCTTGAATTAATATAAACACTTTACTTCCCCTAATTTGTAAAAATCTAAATATTCTAAATACTATCATCACACTAAACGAAGTGTGACATGGCTTCATTTGCATCTCTTTTCCATATCACCCCACAGAAAGGACCCCAGTCTATACTAGGAAGTGTGTGTCCCCCACCCGCCCCCCATGTCACTCACCATCCCCCAGCTAGAGACATCACAGTTTCTGACCTGGGATGAGGTCCTGCATTTGGCCAGACACAACTCAAAGTGATCTTCGACTGCCATGAAGAGGTTCTGGAATGCCACAGCTGCCCGGTTGAGGAAGCGCTCCAGGAGAAGTTGCTATGGAAACAAAAGTTAGTGCCTGCAATAAATTACCTAAGCCAGCACAAGGTGACCTTGGCTATCTCTCCTAAACTAAGAGAATGCTGATGGGGGTGGGGGAGGGAGAAAGAGAAACAGAGAGAGGGAGACAGACCGAGGGAGGGAAGGAGGGAAGGAGGGGGGAGAAAGAGAGCCAGCAGGAATGCTGGGTATCTTATTCATTAGATATCTGATTAGCAATACAATGGTCCATTCTGCAGAACCATTCACAGAACTGGGAACCACCTCCTTTCCTGGTAGACAAAGGCTTTGGCGCAGCAGCAATTTCTGACACCTACAAAGTTCCTTTCTAAATTCTACTTTCAAAAGAACCTCACATGAAGAGTCTAATGTTCATCCTAAAATAAAGGCCAAAAGAGAAAAGGAGATGCAGAACAAGCAGCAACTCTCCCTACCTTGTTGGGCTGCAGGCAGCAGGAGACACAGTACTCGTAGGTGCTGCAGCAGCCGTTGGACCAGCAGCCATCACAGCAGTATTGCTTTGTGCCAGGGGCGTTGATGTTACAGCAGCCATTCACCAGCAAATCCTTCCTTTCACAGACGTAGCCTGAAAGTCAGAAACTAACCTTAGCATAAAACCAGAGCTCCTCCAACTCTCCACCAGGGATGACAAAAAGCCAGAAACTGCACATAATGTGATAGGGACAGCTTCTTCCAGGCGGTGGTTTACAGGAAACGGGGACTCCCATATCATCACTACATCAGAATCTACCCAGAACTAGCAGTTAGTCTGCACATCACCACATCAAGCCACGCCTACGTTTTCCTATACTAATCTACGCAAGCTTTTATCTGTGCCTGAAGAAAAATGTCATTGTTTTTTGAGCAAAAACCTAAAAAGAGGAAAAACCAAGGCATTCATTCACAAAAGTGACATCCTTCTAGATTTAACAAACCAACCAACCAACCAACCACTCTTTACAAATATATCTTTTAAATGCTTGCTGCTTGTTTAGTCATTTGGAGGATTTTTACACTTAACCTTTATACGTTGATTTAGGCTGTTTTATACATGCGCATGCCAGGGACTCAATGACCCCTTGGCATTAGGGAATGCAGTTCTCTAATACTCCAGGAAGAGAAACCCCCTCAATTCCCTTTACTTTCTTATAAATCTCATCATCATCTGTGTATACACATGCTCCCTCCAACCCAGTCAATTCATGCTCAATGTTAGGGGAAAATCTCCTTACAAAAGCTCATTTATTGTTCAGAGCTGCTATGCAGATATTTCTCTACATCCTTCTGGGAGTGGGACAGAAAAATGTAAGGATCAGTCCGTGAGGGCCACCACTTGGCCCCTGGGAGACTCCCAGGTGCACGCCCAAGCGCACAGGTGCGGAGCAGCTGCTCCCAGAATCGCTCCGTTCCGAGTGCCCCAGCTTCTTAATCCTCGGAGAACGGGACTTGGTGAAGTATGAGGTTGTTTTCAGAAAGTACTGTAGAAAACAAAGTCTGTGTGCAAAAGCAGGAGGCACCAGTGGAATGATGATTATGAAACTAAAAGGGCCCTCTGTTAAGACTTGGGCAACGGAGGCCTCGAGAGAACCAGATCCCAGATACCTGGAAACTGGGGCCTTTTGTTGTTATTGTTTAATTATGTTATTCTGTCTTCTAAACCCAGAGGATGATTCTAGTGTCACAGTAAATGTTTCCTGAGACTCTTCCTAACTATTCCTACTCCTTTTCTTTACAGGGGTTATAAACAAATCTAAATAAGTCAGCATTTTTCTCAGAAGACAGAGCTATAAAATATGATGTGTCCTAAATTACACTTGAAATTATCTTTCTGTCCTTTCCTTTGTCATATTATAAGCACCAGCATCTCAGGCTTTCTTTTTCTTCCCACTGTACTTTCAGTGTTCTGCCATGACACTGTAGGTCTAACTTCTGGTGAAAGCAAGCTCTTCAAGATCTCTCATTTTGCATCATAAATCTACTTATTCGAATGTTATTCCCAATAAGAAGTCCTCTAAGATCACAATTTCAAAATCTATTGCTATTGCCTGGAAAATCAGCTTCAAACCTGTGAATGTAATTGCGATTGGTGGTCTGATTTAATAATGTGTTACCCTGGCAATATTGATGGTGGAATCTGCCTGCTAAAAAGCCTAAATTCTTAAAAGTTTTCTTTATTAAACTACTTACTTCTTTCTCCCATATTCATAGAAGTAAAATAAAAGCTACAGCTCTTAGATTTTTATGGACTGATTCTTAGAACTTTTTACTCAAGGAGTCTGAGAGTCTTTGTCTTACCTAAATTAATCAAAAAATTCTTTTGCTAGCAATGATAAAAGAAAAAGAGAGTGTTTATAACCCAATGCTAAATATAAAAGTCAAGGCATACGATTTCATGTTTTCTCACTAAATGTCATATAGTGTGTAAGAAATAAGCCCTAAACTCTGAGTCAAGGCACTTGGTCCTAGTCACAGGGCTGCCTGTTGGTCTACTTTTTGCAGAGGTAACTACCCTTTGATAAACTTCACTGTTAAAAAAAAAACAAAACCACAAAACAACAACAAAACCACGTTATTTTCTATATGATTTGCTCTTTCAGTCTGACCTTAAAAAGAGCTTGTCACTGGCGTCACTGCTGAGTTGGGAATGCATTTTTGTACAAAATGTTTCAGCTCTTTTACCCTAGGTGGGTAGTTTTCCTCTGACTCCTTTCTTCATTTCTCACTCTGGTTTAATGACTTTGAGATCTATTTGGAAAAGATTTGTTTTTTATTTTGCAGGAAATGCAAGCTTTTTTAAAAAATCCATAATGCCTGCGGTTTTCATTTTAAACACAGCACGTGTCTTCATTAAGTCCAGTTCATCAGGTATAGAAGAAGACCCTAATACAATGTTACCTGTAGCGATTTCAATATTGCTACTTTCACAATCCTGTAAAATAGGCCAAAATTTATTCTCGGGGGTGGGGAAAAAAAAAGGAAAAACCATGTTATTTGCAAACCATCAGCTGAAAAAGAAAAAAACAATTGTGAAAACGGTTAGGGAACTTTGAATATTGTTTGGATATTTGACATTAAAGAGAAATTGTTACTTTTTTTGATGTGATAATGGTATTATGTTTCTGGTTTATAAAATTCTTTGGCAATCTTGGGAAAGCTCCTTAACCTCTTGGTGCCTATGTCTTCACCTATAAAATGATGAACAGGGTATCTATCTACCTCACAGGACTGTTGCAAAAATCAAATGAGATAATCAAGGAATGCTTTTAGCCCAGTGCCCACACATCATAGGAGCACGACCAGCGCAGGGTCACCACTAGCTGGTGTCTCTCCTTGGGAAGACTGAGCAACCACAAAGTGGTCTCTAAGAGCTAGAGCGGCTGTCTAGTCTAACTGCTCCTGCCAAGTAGGAATCTCCTTTCCCATAGCTTAAAAGGACACAAGAAAACCTTATCAAACAGACTCATGCTTTTACTGTAAGAGTAACACATTTTGAATGCATTTATGATTCATTTGAAATTATCTGGTCAGTCAACAGGTACACTTCCTGAGTGCCAACACTATATGGATTTTATTCAGGTTACCAAGGAGAAGAACTGAGTTCTTATCCCACAGAGTTCACCATCAAGATGAGAAAAAAGATCAGAAAATACTGAGGCTGGGGAGAGATTGTCAGGAAGTAGCCTAGGGACCAATGCATGTCATAGTGCTGATACTGTAAGTTGCAGTATCACAAAGAACTTTCAAGAATTAGAGGCATCAAACCAAGCTTCTCTGATGTTGAAGGCAACCTTGAATGATGACTAGGGTGGGAAAGACAAAAAAAGATATGGGAAACATTAGTTACGGGCAAGGAGGGAAAGTGCATTATAGAGGAATCCCTGTTAAAACAAAAACCCCACAGATGGCCCCGCCAGTGTACGATTTGCTGACTGCCAGGAAAGGAAGGCCGCCAGCCTCACCTAGCTCATCTGTGATGAGGTGCTTCCCCTGGATGGAGTTCCGGCACTGATTGCTCGGCCGGCTGCTGTTGCCCAAGTTGAACTGCACTTTCCATGGAATGGGCTGATCGTGGTCTTGAATCTGGAGGAGATTCCTATCTCTCACCGCCCTCTCCTCCTACAAAAAGACCATAAATGAGAAGGTTAAAGTATCTTTTCTTGCAATTTCACCAAATTTTCATACAAACTACATTAAGAGGACAGAAACACGATAAAAAGCTTGCATAAAAGGAATCTGCACTCTCCTGGTTTAAGCAAAGTCTGAGTCAAAGTCACAAAATAAACCTGTAGGAAAAAGTAGTAAGTTACGGATATGCTTCAAACTGGCATACTTACATGCATGGCCCCTGGATTATGTGCACGTTATAAATGTGTATAAAAGAGTTAATTTCATGAAATATTTGGAGGGGAAAAGTTCTGAACTTTTTCTGATGGCAAGTCATTTAAAATCTTTTTATACTAAAACAAATATATTGTGGAATAGAATGCAAAATTTGAATATGCTTTTAAAAGAGGAGACCTTTTTTGTGACTGTCATCTTGGACTTCTAGAGCACAAAGTCCCTTTCATTTGCAATTACAGGTACGTAGGTGGAGCACGTGGGAAAACTGCATTAGGAGGTTGAGTTTAGGGGCAAGATGAAGCATGTCAACTCGCAAGTTTCTTCTATGGAAGAATACTGAGTATGCAACCCTTGTAACATGTTTCTTTACAGAACACGCACTGGGCAGCCAGCCCTTTACCCAGACGTGCAAAGGGAAGAGCTGCCCTGGAGGCTGTGTCAGGTAGGAGTCAGCTCTCAAAACTGCCTTTCTGTACTACTAAAGAAACTAAGGAGGGAGGTGCCCAAGTGCCAGGAAATATTAATAAACCAAGCTTGACACAGCCATCTTCTGAATGCTTCCATTGATTATTGGAAAACAAAACAATTATAAAAGACTCCTTTCTCAAAGGCTTTTAATGTGCTTTAAACATTCACCATTCTAACAGAGTTCTGTGGTTTTTTACCATTAAGAATGATCTGTCATGTGTTGCTTTTTAAGCAAAAAAGACTAACCTTGAAAACTTGATGAAAAAGCTTATATACTTAAACAGAAAAGAGCTTTATAGTAACGAAGATTTCTTTAGGAAAGTAATCTGGGAAGAGCTATTAATATTTTGAAAATATATATTTACATACACTTTGGCCCAGCAAACATTTTTGAGGTCCATCTTACAGAAAACACCAATGTACAGGGGTGCACAGGGATGTTTACTACAGCATAAATGGTATAAAAATCCTGAAAACCCAGTAACAGAGAAATGACTGAATGAACACTCAAACTCTTAACCAGACCTAGACACAAATGATATCTATTTAAAGTTCTTAAACCAGTCAGGGGTGGGGAACCTGCGGCCTTCTGAATCCTTGAGTACGGTCTTTTGACTGAATCCAAATTTCACAGAACAAATCCTTTTAATAATAAAGGGACTTGTTCTGTGAAGTTTGGATTCGGTTGAGGGGCCGCACTTGGGGATCGGGAGGGCCACATGTGGCCTTGAGGCCACAGGTTCCCCACTAAGGTGCCCACCTCCAGATAGGAAAAGTCTTTGTGGATGAGACCTAGGACCCAGTATTTTCAAAGTACCTACATGATTTCAATACAGAGACAGGGTTGCAGACCACGGGATGTCCATAGTGTATTATTAAATGAAAAAATAGGCTGCAGAATCATGTGCATATTGTCACATATTACAGTATGACAATTTTAATATGCACATAGACATTTATAAGAGCTGAGATAAAGGTATGGAAAGATATACAGTAGTCCCCCTACATCCACAGTTTCACTTTCCACAGTTTTAGTTACCTGCAATTAACCGTGGTCCAGAAACATTAAAAGGATAATTCCAGAAACAAGCAATCCATAAGTTCTAAACCACGAACCATTCTGAGTAGCAAGATGAAATCTCTTGCTGTCCCACTCCACCCTACCTGGGACATAAATCATCTCTTTGTCCAGCATATCCATGTTGTATACGCTACCTGCCCATTAGTCACTTAGTAGGCACTCAGTTATCAGACAGAAAAACCAGTACATATATACAGGGTTTGGTACTACCTATGATTTCAGGCATCAACTGGGGGTCTTGGAACAGATAAGGGGAAACTTCTGAACTGCAAATTATTAATATGGAATGGACAGATGGGATTATTAAAATTATCTGTAATCATCTTTGGAATATTTTTAATTTAAAATAACATTAAAAACATGATTATCATCAACAATAGAAGAAACTAATAGTCTATGATAACTCTGTACTATCCTTGCAACTTTTTTTAAATGTATAATTATTCCAAAATAAAATGTTAATTAAAAAAAATAATTATCAACATGAAAAGACAAAAATTGTCCACAATCCCATTATGTAAATAAAACTATATTTGTTTTTGCATATTAACTTCTAGCCTTTGACCTCAGCATTTATACAAATTAGGATGCTTTGCATTCTGCTCTTTTTGACACTAATTGGATAGTAAAACATTTCCAAGTGCCTACATTATCTTGATAATCACATTTTCAAGGCTATGTAATAATCCATCACGTTGACGTGCCATAATTTAGTAAACACATCCTCTACAGATCAACATTAGGCCCAGGTTGTTGTTATCATAGATAAAACTGCAATAAAACATGCAGCTTTCATTTTATTCTCTTGAATAATTTGTAGTAAATGCTATATAGTGCCGAATGACTTCCTAAAACTTGTATCTACATTTGCTGGTGTATTTCACCAGCATCTAAATAAAAGCATTCACAGCCCACCAGTGCTGGATTCTGTCCTTTAATTTACCAAGTGTAAAACAGTCCTCCAAGGTGGCTTTAATTTCTATTCTGCCCCTCCCTTTTCTTTTAGAAGAACTGGAGCTAGCAGGAACAGGACAGGTTCCACAAAAACAACATCTGTATTCTTCTGTTAGTGCAAGAAGAAGAGCTAAGTGCAGGAGTCTTGGGAATATGGGACAAATCACTTAGGTGCCTACTGCTTAACTACCTGTAAATTCATACTCTTCTGCTCTGCCGGGACCTTATCAGTTAACTGCATAATCAAGCTACGTGCAAACTAAATTGAGCTGCAAATGCTGCCCTAGATAAATTATAGCCGTGGAGACTATAAAGAGGCTGACCGAAGTACAGTAAACTGATCTTACAAGGTTAACAGTGCTCTTAACATTACTCTCAAGCTATTCTGTTATTCTTCCTGAAAGAAAACATGAGTTTATGGACAAGTGCATCCCGGAAGGACCTCTGCCACATAACTACATTCCTAGTAAACAGGAAAGCAATTCTCCCAGCACTTGAACTTGTTTTCAAACATGAATATTCAAGTCCTTGCCAAAAGGATACGTGAGTATGAGGCAGAGATGACCCAACAGCAGCGTTTGCTTTTCTGAAGGCTCAGTCTTGCAAACAGTGTGCTGAATCAGACAGGGGGTTTTGAACCTTTCCTAAACTGTTCCACCTACCCTAGCAGGTTGTCTCACTTTTAAGCTTTGCCCCATAGATATCTTTTTTTCATTCAAGATTCAAAAGTATCTAATTCTTACGAAATGATGAGGATACAAAGACAAAGGTAATCAGGTTCTCTATTCTCAAAGAGCCTTCAGAGCTGTTGATAAAGAGGTACATAAATCAGCGCAATCGACCACTGCAGACGCTACGACAGATGTCCAGACGGGGTACACTGCAAGAGCAAAACTACTACACAGGAGCTTTCTTGTAATTGTAAGGAGCTACAGAAATGTTTTCATTACTAATATATGTTACTTTGCCCCTGATTTAAAAAGGGGTTTGTTAATAACTGTGCTGTGTATTTTTCAGGGGTTATCACAAGGGTCAAATGAGATAAATATCCCATGTAAGGAGTAAAGCAACGTACACATAAGGCTATGCTGTCAATAAAAGATCTGCTTAGGAGTCTCAACAAACGGGGTGGGGATAAAGGCTGGAGGACACTCCAGATGTCTAATATTTGGGGAATGGCTAAGTGCAGCCCGAAAATGGAAATTTTTAGTTATAAAAAATTATACTCACAAAGAGCTTTTAAAGATGGGGAAAATGCTTCCATGTTAAGTGAAGAAACAATATGCCTCAATTATATGAACCATAAAAAGTACAGAAAATGACAGGAAGAAAATATGCCCAAATATAAGTAGTGGATCCCTCTGGTTGGCGAGATTATGATAACTATTCCCCTCCTCTAGCCTGTGTGGTACAGTACAAACTTCCTGAAATTTGTATGTAATTTAGTAATCAGCGAAAAACAAAACACCAGATTAGCAATTCTTATGATTTATTCTACTTCAGAGAGTATATAACTTGACACCAATTTACATACTTAATTACTTTAAAGCAGAAGACGTTATTATATTTTCAAGGAGTTATGCAAATAGTCCCGAGACTTTTAGGAGCTGTACCACTTGAACAAGTATGAGAACATTTAGTTACACGAGAAGACCTCTAAGGACCCTTCTGACGCCTAGATTGGAGTTCTTTAATCTCAGATCAAATGCCTCACATAGTTAGGACTGCCCTGCCACTAGATCATGTCATCCTATCTTGTTTTTTTCATATCATAAATCATGATCTGAAATCATTTTTCGTGTTTACTGTCTCTCCTTACCCCCTAGCAGAATACAGGCTCCTGGCGAGTGGAGCCTTCATCTGCTTTGCCCACACTGTCTCCATCAGCAGCAGAACAGTGCCTAGCACACAGTTAGTGTTCACTAAACATGTGTTAAATAAATGCATCCAAGTCACCTGGCACCACTCACCATAACCAACCCTCTCCCCCCAATGGCATCCTCACCATCATCACTAATTTCTCCTGCCTCCCATCTCTACGATTTAAATTATCCCCCAAAGCATTAATTAACATGAAAACCAAAGAAAAGAGGAATTCAAAGCAGCAGAGGATAATCAACTATTCTCTAGGCAAAAAGCGGCCCCATCTGCTCCACGAGTTCATAGTCTCACTGAAGCAGAGCGAGGGTCACATGGAGCTTTCGAGTTTTCATAGCCTTTTCTCAACCAGCGATAACCATCCCCAACCCTGCGTGCTCCATCCCACCACCTCCACTTTACAGATAAGAGCCTGGCTAGGCCAGATGATGCAAATGCCCTCACGGCACACGGCTGGTGAGTGGCCCATCACCAACACTGAAGGGAGAACCTCACAAGGACAGCAAACAAATGCACGCAGGAGAGTATCAGTCAGCAGGGGCTATGGCAGTAGGGCTCAATATTTTTGGTCCTGGGACCCTTCATACTCTTAAAAATTACTGAGGACCCCTACTCCAGAGGCAAGGTGGGAGCATTGTTTGAGCTCAGGAGTTCAAGTCCAGCCTGGGCAATATAGCAAGACCCCAACTCTAAAATAAATGAGTAAATTTTTAAAAAAATTACTGAGGATCCCAATAGGTGGGTTTATGTGAGTTATGGCTATTGATATTTACCATATTGAAAATTAAAACATAAATTCTTAAAATATTTATTTTAGATGAAGTATTTATTCATTTAAAAATGAAAATAATGAACTCATTACATGTTAACTTTCTTGTGACAAAAATATGTTTTTCTAAAAAAAAAAAATTAGTGAGAAGAGAGGACAATGTTTTTATTTTTCTGCACATCTTTTTAATGCCTGGCTTGGTGGAAGACAGCTGGATTCTCAGCCCGACCTCTACCTCCAATCTGTTGCAGTGTGTGAAGCATATGAAGAAAATCTACCTCACACAGACATGCAGTCAGAAAGGGGAGGAGTGTTATAACTTTTGCAGATAACCATGGCTAATACTACATCATACTTGACACCGAAATTTGACAAATGTAGTTTCTTAAAAGTTCACTGTAGATAGCACTGCCACTTTGGAAAACAGTCATGCAGTTCCCCAAAAAGTTAAACAGAGTTACCATCTGCCCAGCAATTCCACTCCTAGGTATATATCCAAGAGAAATGAAAACATGTCCACACACAAATTTGTAAGCAAATGTCCATAAGGGCATTATTCATAATAGTCAAAAGGTGGGAACAACCCAAATGTCCCTCAACAATGAATGGATAAACAAAATGTGGCAGATGCATACAAAAGAATATTACTTGGACATAATAAAGAAGTACTGATACATGCCACAACATGGATGAACTGTGAAAATATTATGCTAAGTGAAAAAGCCAGTCCCAAAAGACCACACATTATAATTTCATTTATATGGAATATCCAGAATAGACAAATCTATAGAAACAGAAAGCAGATTAGTGATAGCTTAGAGCTGAGGGACAGAGGATTGTCTCTTGCTCATGCTACAAGTCTGCCACGGGTGAGCCAAGGGGTTCTGCGCGCCCCTGTCTCTCAGGCTGAAGGAAGCTCCCTCTCAACACTTCATGTACGCCCCCCCCATCACTGCGGTACGGGAGCAGAACAAGCACCACCCAAAGCTGATGCCTGGAAGTGACAGTTTACATTGTATTAGCCAAAGCAGGCCACAGGCCACTCCTACCTTCAAAGAGGGTGGGAGTTGATCCCACCATGTGCCCAGACGACGACCAAGCCCTTATGAACAACCCTGATGACTGCCACAGGTGGTCAAGCAGGAGACATTAGTAAGTGACCGAGTGGCCCAGGGGAGACAGCAGATCCCAGGATCTAAAGGATGCAGCTCGGCTCAGTGCCCCTTGACTGCTGCCAGGCTCACAAATCTCCTGGGACTACGATGGAAGCTAGAAGAAAGGATTTGTATGAAATCTCATACATTTTTAATCCCATCTTTAAAAAAACGCGGTGTAAGCAAAACCAAATACTGCATTACACCTGTTTCATTTTTATCACAAAGGGTATGAATTAAGAATAAGGGCTTTAAAATCAGGTGGACCTGAATCCGTTGCCCAACTTGAGCCTTCAAAAAGGAACAATACCCCAAATCACAAAGAATTCTTACAAAGTGACAAAAAGACACACAAAAATAAAATGGTCAAAAAAAATGACAAAGCAATATAAGGAGCTGAACAGTCAAATTACCAAAAACCAGTAAGATGTTCAACTTCGCCAATAGGGAAACGTAAAGCAAAATAATAATGACTGAGAATAAATCTGTCAAATATTTGAAGAGAGTATTTAAGGGTTATTGAAGGACACAAAAGAAAGCAAGATATGGAGGTGGAAGACAGTGATACTGATGATCCTGGATTTACGCAGGACTATGATGCTAATGGATGTGTTTGTGTCTCAGTTTTTTAACAAAAAAGTTTACAAATATATATATATTTTTAAATAGAAAAAAGCTTATAGAATACGGATCTAAAAAATATTTTTGTATAGCTGTGCAATGTGTTTGTGTTTTAAATTGGGTGTTATTACGAAACAGAAAAAAAGTTTGTTTAAAAAAATTTAAGTTTGTATAGTTAAAATGTTACAGTAAGCAAAGATTAATTATTGAAGAAAAAAATATTTTTTATGAATTTAGTGTAGCCTAAGTGTTCAGTGTTTATAATAAAATCTACAGTAGTGTACAGTAACGTCCTAGGCCTTCACGTTTACTCACCACTAACTGACTTACCCCAGTCTTGCAAGCTCCATTCATGGTAAGTGCTCTATACAGGTGTACCATTTTTTATCTTTCATACCATATTTTTACTGTACATTTTCTGTGTTTAGATATGTTTAGATACACAAATACTTCCCATTGTGTTGCAACTGCCTACAATATTCAGCAGAGTAACAGGCTATACAGGTTTGTAGCCTAGGAGCAGTAGGCCACGCCATCTAGGTGGGTCTAAGTATACTCTAAGATATTTGTACCATGCCTATTGACGAAATCACCCAGTGACACGTTTCTCAGAATGTATCCCTGTCGTTAAGTGACACATGATGTAATTTAAAAAATGAAGATGCTGTGCTTGAGTACTTAAAAGGTGGCTGTAGGCCAGGCTCAGTGGCTCACACCTGTAATCCTAGCACTCTGGGAGGCCGAGGCGGGAGGATCACTAGAGGTCAGGAGTTCGAAACCAGCCTGAGCCCCGGTCTCTACTATAAATAGAAAGAAATTAATTGGCCAACTAAAAATATATAGAAAAAATTAGCCAGGCATGGTGGCACATACCTATAGTCCCAGCGACTCAGGAGGCTGAGGCAGAAGGATTGCTTGAACCCAGGACTTTGAGGTTGCTGTGAGC
>VBSM01003044.1:6463207-6478162 GCA_008086735.1 Cheirogaleus medius
GCCCCGGCCGCGGGGCGCCACTCGGAACAGCGCGAGCCGCGGAAAGTCGCGGTGTCGCCCGTCGTGGGGAGGTGGCGGGATGTACGGCGCAGGGGATTGAGAGGCGGGTCATTCATTGATTCAGGTGCATCTCGCGGGCAACAGTTTATTCCAGAATTGGGTGTTGGAATGATTGTGTAGGGCCTGCTTCCGACAGAGAACGTGAAGCGTCCGAAAGTAGAGTCTTGAGCATCTGATTTAGGAGGCTGCGTCAACTTCGTGGATGGAGACTTTGGGATACTGTGTTTTATTTTCCTCAAGGCTTTGCAAGTGATGGGGCATGTGGAAAGGGGGCATTAAGCGGAGATGGCAAGTTCTTGAACAATGTTTATGTAATGCGCTTTTCTTCCTATATGAAGATGGGGCTGCTGACCCATTTCTTAGCTAATTTTTCAAAAGAGGAAAGAGGCTTAACGGATGGGTCGTCTTTCGAATCAGTGGCCCGAGTGACACCAACGCTGCCCCCTCAAGAAGTCTGGTCGGGATTAGAAAGTCATTCGACAGCCAGTTACGGTGCCCTGAACTGAGAGTCAGACATCATCTTTGGTTCTGGGACAAGGAAATATTAGTGGAGGCTAAACCTATTCTTGGAAAGCATATGGGCCTTAGTTCTTCCCTAGGGTGAAAGGTGGGCAGGGAGTGAAGGATCTAGAAAATGGTAACTGGGAGACCCATTGATGTTAAGTGCTCCGAAGAATATAAAACAGGGCAATGTTATGGCAGGGGAGGGGTCAAGAAAATGAGAAGAGAAGGCCTCTGGGAGGAGGTGACATTTGACCTGAGCGAGCTAGCCACGCAACCTTCAGAGGAGAAGGCATTCCAAGGAGAGGGAACAAAAAGTACAAAGGCCCCGAGGCAGGGACAAGCTGACATATTAGAGGAACAGAAACACCTGTGCAGGTACGGGAGGGGCATGGTAGGAGAGTGAAAGGAAATGAAGTTGGAAACAGGTGAGGCTACATGAGGGAGAACCTGTAGGCCATGGACAGAACGTGGGTCTCATTCTGATTGCAATGGGAAGCTGCTGGAGGGTCTAAAACATATTTTTTGTGTTCCCCAATCATGACAATAAGAAAATGCATTAAGCGTCCCAAAGAAGGATCAATGAGAGGCTACTCAGAGATATGGAGCAGATGGAATCATCTACTTATAGCTACCAATGATGTCCTAAGACTTGCTATCAGATCCAAGGCATCCCATGGATTATTCATCCACGTGTTCTGCTCCATCCAGGTTCGAAATCTCTGGGAAGTTCCCCTGACCTCTGCATCCCTCCGAAGAGGAAGTGGAGGCCTGCTCTCTCTGAGATCCAGCGGTCACATCCCCATCAGGAGCCCGAATGCCCACCTCAGGTGTTGTCAACATGGAGTTCTGAAGTCCATGTGGCTCTTCACAGTGAATCAGGTGACATGTCTGCGAGAGAATTCACATCTTTATTACCAGTTTTTTCACTGTGAGGGCTGGAAGGGAACTTTGGGTTTGACCACTCCACCCCCTCCCGTGTAACAGATGGGGGATCTAAAGCCACAGAGAGGTTACTGATTTGTCTGGGGTCACACAGCAAGTTAGGGGCAGCATCAGGACAGAATCCATGCCTCCCAACTGCCAGTCTGCTGCTCACATCACTTCATCCAACACCCTTTTGCTGCACAGTTCATGGCTTTCTCCACCCACATGAGGCCTTCTTCCACCTCTGGGTCTTATCATTCCCATCTGGGAAATGGGCTGATAATAGTTTTCTCCTGGGATGGAATGTTGAATTGAGGATTGAATGGCATAAAAGATTGAAACATGTTTTGGAGCATGTCAGAGATTGCGAGGGGTGTAAGATTTGAAGAGTATTTTATAGTGACCTTGGCAATCTGACAGGCAGTGTGAGTGTCGGGAGACGCTGGCTCACCCCTGTGTTGGGTTTCAGGTGTTCAGGAAAATGCAGAGACGCCACAGCAGCAACACGGAGAACATTCCACCTGAAAGGTAGGCATGCCCTGCTTTTGTTCTTCTGTCTGAGGGCTCTGGGCTTCGGGTGGCAAGGGGTAACCCAAGATTGGATGAGTGAAAGCCACCTCTCAGAGTTAGAGTCACAGTGATGTCCTTATACTGAATACTCATTGCATAATAGCTTGCTCTTTTATGGTAATTCTCAAGACCTGTGTGACAGTTGATCCACTTGACTCATTGTAGCAATGATTATACCCGTGGGATATTAAATTAAAGAGGTATCTTAATCTGTTTGGGCTGCTAACAAGAATACCATTGACTGGGTAGGTTAAACAACAAACATTCATTTTGTACACTTCTGGAGACTTGGAAGACCAAGGTCAAGGCCCCAGTGTGTTCAGTGTCTGGTAAAAGCACACTTTCAGGTTCAGAGTTGGCCATTTTCTTGCTGTGTCCTCGCATGGTAAAGGGACGAGGGGTCACTCTGGGGTCTCTTTTATAAGGACACTAATCCCATTCGTGAGGACTCCACCTGCATGACCTAACCACCTCCCAAAGGCCCCACCTCCCAATACCATCACATGGGGGTCACATTTCAACGTGTGGCTCAACTAAAGGCCATATACTTCCCATGAGTAGAGACACAAACATTCAGACCATAACGCCGAGGAACACCACAGAGAGGACAATGACAGTGAAAGACGATTTTTATTGCTACCATTTCCCAAGAGGAGGGGGCACCCCATACCACGCAGGGCCACGTGGGGAAGCGCCAGCATTGACCAGGCGGCAGAAAGGGACAAGAAAAAGCACAGGCCACAGGCTTTATTGCGTTTTCCTCGGGAAAGACGAGGCAGGCCAGGGGAACAGCTTAGGCTTGGCTAATCTGAATGACGTCAGTGGGCTCTGGGGTATGGGGTGGTCTCTAGCTGTTTGGTATCTGGTCCTGGGTGATTTAGGGCAGGAGAAATATCGGCTGCACGTGTGAAAGTCAGCAGAGGTGGTTGGGGTTATGGACCCTGGGTCACAGGGGAGGTGTAAACAGCTAGTTTGGCCGTGTGATTAATGGGTGCCAAATAGCCAAGTACAGATTCTAAAACAAATCGCAGTTAAATCACTCATGAGCGAGAATTTCTATCTATTTAAATCCAGGAGAGTACGCACATGGGGGCCTGTTCTCAGGTTGGGACGGTCTCCAGCCCAGAGCCCCCTGAGCTAACACATCCATCCAAGGGAGAGGCCGCCAAACTTTTCCTCCCTCCTGTCCCCCAACATCTGGGCCTTGAGCATGACATTTTGGCTCCCTCCTCTCTGGGCAGATCCACTAATCCTCCTGGGTTGCCTCAAGCTCTAACCCTTAAGTAGTTAAGTTGGAAGCTCAGCCTCTGTCCCCCTAAGGAATATCCTTTCCTGTTTAGGCTGAAATCTCGGCTGGATGCAGGGGAGAGGCCCAGGGAAGGGAGACCAGCTATAAAAAGCCCCTTGGTGGGTTGAGCCTTCACTGGTTGTACTGGAGGCCCCCTGGGCCCAGTGAACTCAGAGTGCTGGAAACCTCCAGGGGCAGAAGAAGGTTCTCTAGGGCCCCGTGGGCAGCAGCAGAGAGAAAGTGGCCTCCTCGTGGGCCACCGTGGGCAGCTGCCAGGACTCTTGCTTTCTGAGCTGAGCTTCTTGAAGTGCAGAAAATGCTCAAAGGCCCCTTGAGGTTCATAGCCATGGTGTTTGTTGTTGTTGTCATTGTTAATATTATCACTATTATCCAGAGCCCAAGGGAGGAGGACCACACATTTCCTGGGCGTTGGGAGCCAGCGGGGAGCGGGCACGGTGGGGAGGGAAAAGATAAAGCCATCTTCAGTCCAGTCCCTTGTACCAGGTGTATAACATACCTCCAGGTCCAGTTTGTGAAGCCAGAGACACCAACCCTGAGACCTCTCCAGCCAGCATGTCCCCGTACAGTGTTTCACAGGTGTTCCGTGTGATATAAATTGGTTTTCCGTGGAGAAAACAAATTCCATGGTCAATTTTTAAGTTCAAGAAACAGCAGGTTTAAACAAAGTTAATTTTTTTCAGTTGCAATTTTTTTCTCAGAGCCTTTAGTGTGCTCGTTCGTTCATTCCTTCAAACCCTGTTTATGGGGCATGTTCTTTGTGCCAGGTGCGTTGTCCTGGGTGGGAGAGATGCAGTCGTGGTCTTTGACGTCATAGAGCAGGGCCAGGTATAAAGCGTTAGGCTTGCAGTGCCCACTGCATGCTAGAATCAGCGGGGGACTCTAAGGAACTTAAGATGCTGGGGCCCACCCACAAAGGTTTTCATTCAGTGGGTCTCCAAGGGGGTCAGGCACCTGGATTTTTCAAAAGCTCCCCCCAAGTGGTTATCGTGTGTGGCCAGGGTTGAGAGCACAGGTCCCCAGGGAAAGATAATAAAGGGACACCTGGGATCAGTCCTGGGCAGGTGACATCAGGATGCAAGGAGAACAAGGAGCAGGTGGCTGTCATTGTCTGGGAGGCAGGGGAGTCTCTAGGAAGAGAGATTGTAGCTGAAATCTCATAGACGAGCATGTGATGAGTAGGTGCAATGGGGTGGGGGTTTGGAGACATCTTGTGACGGTGGCAGCCTATAATAGAAGCCTTTGAGTGGTGAGAAGGGGCACACGATGACACTGAGGTTTAGGGCCAAATAATCCAGGGCATGTGGCAGTTTTATCTCTGGGCCTCAGTTTCTTTATCAGTAAGATGGGAGCGATATTTGCACCTATCTGTAGGGTTTGTCTGAGACTGCTGGAAGGACTACAGCATGGGAAGGCCTTGGAGGGCTCTGAGTGGGCTAGCGACATAATTGAGTGCAGTCAGCCCTCCATATTCCCAGGGGTTTGGTTCCAGAACCCCCACCCTCGGACACCCAAATGTGCGGATGCTCCAGTCCCTTATATATATCCTGGTCTCCAAGCAGATGATAGATTATACAGGATCAAGCGTGAAAACAGTGTCAAACCTCCCCGGAAGCCACCCTCCCACTGCCATTTTGTGACTGGATGATATCTAGTGTACGTTTATTAAGCACCTACTGTGTGCCCTGAGTTGTGGGGTCCAGAGGGTGAATGAAGCTCAGCCCTTGCTTTCAGTAAGCACGTGATGTCTGTCTCCGGAGTCCCTGGGGCTCTGCGCAGGCGCCTGCAGGGTGAGAAAAGTAGGGAAGGCTCTTTGCCCTTCCTCCTCCTCCTCCCCAACACGTGCACATCGAGCAGATCAGCTCCACCTGTATCTGCGGTGTAGACTGTTTCCGTGTAGCGATTCCATGTGAGAAGAGGATGAGCCCAGGGGAAGAAAGATGGCTTGCAGAACTCGGGGACATGGCATTCGTGACAAACCGCACCCAATTCTGGGCTCTCCACCCGTAGAGGGGTAGCTCCGGGCTCTCTGCTCCTCAGCAGTGGCTGCAAAAGAGCCACAGAATCCTTTGCCTGATTGCAGCCCAAGAGATCCTTGCTTGGAACTAGGAAAAGCAGTTTTGGACGACCCTGGAGGTCTTCCATACCAGCTAGAGATAATAGTTCCCGTTTATCAAGCACCTGTTATTGCAAAGGGTATTTTACTGTGATCCTCCTCCCCAGGAATAGTATTTATGCCCATTTTCCAGGTGAGAAAACTGAGTGCAGAGGTGGAAGGCCCCTAGAAAGGGCAGAGCTGGGGCTTGAGTATGGGCCTCTCGACTATCTTCTTCCCATAGCTTCTGCTTCTCACAAAATGCCAGCCGAGACCGAGGCTGGCCCCTCTGGGGAACTGGAGTCCTTGAACTTGAAGATTCCAGAGCCAGGGGTCCTTGGGTTGCCAAGGGTATTCTAGAACTATAGAATTCCGTGCTCCTTTTTTAATGAAGCACAGTGGTTAGGAAAGCCAGCTCTAGAGCTGGTCTGCCTGGGTTCGAATTCCGCATGCTCCATCCCTTGCCAGCTCTGCAACTCCGGGCAAGTTACTTTCTCTCTGCGTGCCTCAGTTTCTTTATCTGTAAAGCGAAGATATTAGTGGGACCTGATTCCGGTTTGATAAGAGGAGTTGGTGAGTTAATCAACATAAAGCAGTCAGAAGAGTATCTGACACATAGTGCGTTTTCAAGCAGGTTATGACTCTATTGCTATTGTTATTTGGATTAGTTTGCTAGGGCTGCCATAATAAGGTACCACAGACCAGGGGACTTAAAACACCAGAAATGTCCTTTCTCAAAGTTCTGGAGGCTAGACGTCCAAGATCAAGATGTGGACAGGGTTGGTTCCTCCAGGGCTCTCTGCCCTGGCTAGCAGGTGGCCGTCTTCCTTGGTCTCTAATGGCCTTCCTTCTGTACTTATCTATGGCCTGATCTCTTGTTATAAGGACACAGTGCTACTGGATTAGGGCCCTTTAGGAACCCTATCTTAGATAAGGTCCTGGGGGTTAGGGTTTGGGGAATAAAACAGCAGGGCCCGTAACATTATTGACGTTATTTGTCCCTCCTCCTCCACCGGGGTCCTGTCTTTGCAGCCACCTGACTTGGTGGGTTTCTCTTCCCGCGTCACCCAGAAACCGCGGCCAGGCGCTCAGCTCCGAGACCAGCGTGGATGAGGGCGGCGTCTTCGAAGGTCTGAAGGCAGAAGCGGCGTCCCCGCCCGCGCTCTTCTCCGGCCTCCCCGGCAGCCTCCCCGCCGGCGCCTTCCCGCCCAGCCTGGTGCTGGGGTCCCCGGCCGGCGGCGGGGACCTGTTCATCCAGATGCCCGCGTCCAGGGAGGAGGGCGGCGGCCGGGGCGAGGGGGCCGCCTTCCACCACCGCCAGCCCCACCACCACTTCCACCACGGCGCGCACCGCGGGAGCTCCCTGCTGCAGCACGTGGGCAGCGACCACCGCGGCCACGCCGAGGACGCGGGCGACGAGCAGCCGGGGACGCCGGCCCCCGCCCTGTCCGAACTGAAGGCCGTCATCTGCTGGCTCCAGAAGGGGCTCCCCTTCATCCTCATCCTCCTGGCCAAAGTGTGCTTCCAGCATAAGCTCGGTGAGTCCCTGGGGACCGGGCGTCCTGGCCCTGCGGCGCGTGGGGGGCAGGGGTCCGCGGTGTCCCCATCTGAAACTCCAGGGGAAGGCATCAGAGCCCGTCCTGGCGCCAAGGGCTTCAGAGTGTGGGATTCTGAGTCGGACCTGGGTTCCAATGCTGGCTAACTAAGCTGTGTGACTTTGGGCAAGTCACTTGGCTTCTCTGAGCCTGTTTTCTCATCTGTCCAGTGGGAGTTGTGAGAGAACCTTCCTCAGCTGGTTGGTTGATGCGTAAGAATTAAAAGCTCAGACTGCTTGGGGCTGAACCCTAGCTCTGTCCCTTCCTAGTTGTGTGATGCTGAGTACATTATTTAACCTCTCTGTGCCTCAGTTCCATCATCTGTAAAATGGGGGTTATGATAGTATATACTTCATGGGATCACAGTGACATTACATTTGTGTTACTCTGTGTAAAGCATTTAGGACAGGGCCTGGCCAAGAGAAAACGCCATGCACGTGTAGGTTGCTATTTTTATTCTATTCATTATTAACACACATTTAAATACTTAACATAGAGCCTGGCGTATAGCAAGTGCTCAATAAATACTCCCTATTGTTGTTACCATTGAGGAGTAAGATAAAGATTCATAAAGTGCCCGGCCTAGTACCCGACACATACTTCACATTCAGACTTCCCATAAGAAAATATCTCGAGGAGAATAGCCCAGACTTTATTTCTTATTTTCTTCTCTTTGGCAAGTTCCAGCCGACTCAGATCACTCTGCCTTCCTTGCTGGGGTGCTACCATATCAGCCCCTCCCTCTCTGTTTCTAGAAGTGGAAGCCAGCATGTTCCCCTTACCCTGAATCCTGGCAAACTCACAGCAAAGCTTTTCTCTTGAGTGTGGTCATTTTTGTTTTCAGTCGGCAGGTTTTTTGTTGTTGTTGTTGTTGTTGTTTGGTTTTTAATCAAAAAGGAGACTAGAAAAAAAAAGGATGGTGGGTTATTAGTTCTTTATATGTTTTCAGTAAAATACATCTTTTACAAAGTAGATCTGGGAAAATACGTAGAATACACATATATTGACAGAGCAAGTGAACTTCAAGCACATCACGTGAAAACAGAATTCTGTCTACAAGTAACAAAAAGCAGGACTTAAAAATCATCATTCAGGGAGAATTCCAAGATTGTTGCTTGGCAAATTGTGGCAATTTAATGACTTGTGGAATAAAATTCAGTTCTGTTCTCCCATCTGCCTGGGTCATGTTTGCCTGTTTAGCTGGGATTTTTTTTCCCCCTTTAACATTAAACTTTAATTCCTTATGGTGTCGTAGTCTTTTTCTGTGGATGCTTTTATTACAAAATAACACACCTCCGATTCTTTTTGAAAGTAGAAATAATAAGAAGTGCCATGTACCAACTGCTAGAGATTATGTTCTATCAGTATTACCCTTCCATGGGGTAAGTACGGTCATTGCTCTGTCCATTTTACAGATGAGGAAACTGAGGCCTAGCAAGGTTCATTGACTCACCCAAGCCTACACAGAGAGGAGGTGGCAGAGCTGAGTTTTGAACCTTCCCAGACTACACGGCTCATGCTCCAAACCTGGTGCCATAAAGTCTCCCCACAGGGGCCTAAATCCTATCCTGAAATCAGAATGGCCCAGAGCCCCGCAGTGATTTACGTGGCAGCCCAAATCCCCCAGAAGTGGGATTTCTCTCTCTCCCCTGTCAACTCCACCGGGACCAGGGATGTGTCTGTTTCCAGCCTTGCTCATGGTCCTGGGCTGGGCCTGATGCATGAGTCTAAGTGGGTGACGTCAGGCCTTCCTCTGTCCCGCAGGCATCGCCGTGTGCATCGGGATGGCCAGCACCTTCGCCTACGCCAACTCCACGCTCCGCGAACAGGTCTCCCTGAAGGTGAGTCACCTGGCAAACTGGTCTCTTGTTTTGTGGCTGCCGCCACAAATGACCACGAACGTAGTGGCTTAAAACAGCACACGTTTGTTGTGTGACAGTTCTGCAGATGAGAAGTCTGAGGTGGGTCTCTCTGGGCTAAGATGAAGGTGTGGACAGGGATGCGTCCCTCCTGGGGGCTCCAGGAGAGTCTCTGTCCTTGCCTTTCTCAGCGTCTGGAGGTCACCCGCATTCTTTGGCTCGTGATCCCTTCCTCGTCCATCGAGCCGGCAACATGCGTCCTGTGACCACCCTCCACAGTGACAGCTGCCCCACACTCTCCTCTTCTGCCTCCTCCTCCCACTTTCAGGGTCCCTTGTGATGACGTTGGGTCCAGCCGGACAACCCAGGAGCATCGCCTCATCTCAGGGTCAGCTGATTCCAGCCTTAACTCCATCTGCACCCTTGATTCCCCTTTGCCGTGTGACCTGGCGTGGTCACAGGTTCCAGGGATGGGAACGCAGACTTCTCCGGGAGGCCGTTCTTCTGCCTGCCACCCCTGGGCAGATGCCGGTGTTGCATCCTCTCCCCTGCCCTCTGGACGGTCCGGCCCGTTTCTTCCAGCACCAGCGTCTCCTCCACGTGGCCGCTGGCCTAATAATCCCTTTGCCCTCCTGACGCTCAGCCCGTTAGCTCGCTTGCACCCCACCCTCATGCTTAAGGCCATCCCACTGATGCTGCCGGGTGGACACACGACTTCAGCACCGTGCCCCCGAATGTCCTCCGTGTCTGCAGAGCCCTAGCTGTGGGCCTGGCACAGTGCTGAGCCCATCGATATCTCAGCAGATTCGTGCCAGCAACCTGGGAGGGAGATAAAATAATCTATCTCATTTTCCCAGTGAGGAAAGAGTGGCTTAGAGACACTAAGTTTCTTTCCTGAAGTCACACAGCCAGTGTGAGTGGTGGCATCAAGATTCGGACCCAGGCAGTTAAGCACAGAGCCTGTACTCATTCCAGGTTCAAAGCCCACCCACCTGCAGGGCCTTGATTAGGTTACCTTGGTGATCTCAGGCTCAGACACTACCTCTGCAGAAGGGACTGTTCACGCCAACAGACCTGGCGTGAGGATTAAATGAGATAGTAGGTTGAAGGTGTCTAGTACAGTGCCTGACATATAGAAAACATTTAATTGAGCTATTATTGTGCTTTCTACTGCACAGGTGATGTAACAGTCACCACCTTCTCTGAGCCTTCTATAGCGCCATCTGCTTTCGTAAAAGCACTTGGGTCTCCCTGTGGCATGGAGGACAGCTCAGTCTGCATTTGCACATGAGCACGTTGAGGTCCAGAGTTTGGGACAGAGCCAGAGGTTCTTCTTGACCCTTAGTCTCATCTTTTTTTTTTTTTTTTCCTTTGAATCAGAGTCTTGCTCTGTCACCTGGACTAGAGTACAGTGGTGTCATCATAGCTCATTGCAACCCCTAACTCCTGGGCTCAAGCGATCCTCCTGCTTCTGCCTCCTGAGTAGCTGAGACTACAGGCACGTGCCACCACACCTGGCTGATTTTTCTATTTTTTGTAGAGATATGGAGTCTTGCTCTGTTGCCCAGGCTGTTCTTAAACCCCTGGCCTCAAGCGACCCTCCCACCTCGGCCTCCCAAAATGCTGGGATTACAGGTGTGAGCCATCGCGCCCAGTTCATCTTCTTCATACAGTCCCCTTTCTGCTGCTATTAACTCAACACCGTAGTGGGAGGCTTTGAGGTCTAGATCTCTCTCAAATGTAGTAACATCCAGATGGTGCCTCGACTTGAATTTTAGGGGCTGAGAGTATGTCTGCATCTATGGACAGGACTCCAGGGGCCCTTTACCCCTACGAGGACACAGGTGACATTTTGCCTGTCTCTGCATATTTTCGTGACTGATCTGCATGACCCTCAATAGTCTTAGAAATCCCAGTTTATTACACCGTTTGTCCTTCTGATTGTGTCGTCTTGGGGCATTGCTAATTCCCTCTTCATATTCCACCTTTGGTTTAGATTTACAGAGAATTAAACTGGGATCTATTATTTATCGGGGTAAAAAGGGCTGCCGAGTGGATTAATCACACTGATAAGAGCCGCTGGTTGGAGGTGGTTTCTAGCATCGTTAACCTTGACCGCTCCTGGAATAATGGGCGAACGGAGATGCACTTATTTCGTCCGCTCTCTGGAAACGTGCGTCGTAACCGCGCGTGGGGCGCTGAGCTGTGTCTGGAGACAGCGTGTCTTGAGCATTTACCGAAACCACAGGGAAGGTTCCACTGGGAAAGTTATGACCTCATCTTATTCCAGCAACGCAGCCGCTCCAGGTCCAGGAAAAGACGGGGTTTTGAGAGTCAACAGCAGAGGGCTCTGCGTGTGTCTCCCAGGGTGTGCAGGCACGGACGTGACCTTCTCTGCACCTCTTCCGGACATTTCGGAGGATCGCTGTCAGGCCAGGAAGCTGCTGGGAAACAGCAGACCGTGAGAGGGGTTTGCAGTTTGTCTTCCTGGGGACTAAAAGAGGAGCAAGGCTGAGGACAGAGAAGTGGGGCTGGGTTGCGAAGGGTCTTGATAGCTGTGTGTGCAAGTTTGGATTTAATCCTATCAGTGTGGCCCTCCATGGAACGGTCGGTCCAGGGCAGTGACCAGAGGTCCATGCTAGAAAAAGAGAGAGCAGAAATTTCCAACCTCTAGATCTGAATCTACTCTTCAGAGTCGTAAACTCTTAATAATCTAGGTCTGGCCGGGCGCGGTGGCTCACGCCTGTAATCCTAGCACTCTGGGAGGCTGAGGCAGGAGGATCGCTCAAGGTCAGGAGTTCGAAACCAGCCTGAGCAAGAGTGAGACCCCGTCTCTACTAAAAAAATAGAAATAAATTAATTGGCCAACTAAAAATATATAGAAAAAATTAGCCGGGCATGGTGGCGCATGCCTGTAGTCCCAGCTACTCGGGAGGCTGAGGCAGGAGGATCTCTTGAGCCCAGGAGTTTGAGGTTGCTGTGAGCTAGGCTGACGCCACAGCACTCTAGCCCAGGTGACAGGGTGAGACTCTGTCTCAAAAAAAAAAAAAAAAATCTAGGTCCTACCCCTTAGCAAGCCTGAAATATGAGTCTGTACCATACTGAAAGTTTGCATTGAAAAATTTGACTTAATCTTTAACGGCTCCCATGTTTTTGAATGAGTACATGGAGGCTTAAAACGCACACCCTGAGTACGAGTACTTAACCGCTCTGTGCCTCACTTCCTCACAGCATCTTATGTGCTTTAATTCTTACAACTCTGTGAGGTAGATACAAAGATATACCCATTTTACAGATGAGGAAAGGAAATTGCAAAGAGTTTAAGGAACTTGCCTGAGGTTGGACAACTCCACACAACCGACCGAGGATTTGAACTCAGGCCATCCGGCTCTGGAGTCTGTGCTGCGAACCATGGTGCTCGCTAGCCTTTCCGGATAGTTCTCCAACCAGGTGTCCACTCTTCTGTCACCTTCTCTTGTGACCACCCTTCGGGTCCCAGGGGTGTGGGAAGATGCCAGTGCCCTTCCGTTCACCTTCAGCACCGCTTCCTCCAAAACTTTGACAAAGTGAAACATTGCCAATCATCAGGGAACATTCTGGAAGGTTCTGCCACGTACGCCTTTGGTGTCACAGATCTCTTGTTTTGTCTCCAGGAGAAGAGGTCAGTGCTGGTCATCTTGTGGATCTTGGCCTTTCTGGCAGGGAACACCCTGTATGTGCTTTATACATTCAGCTCCCAGCAGCTATACAACAGGTGAGCAGGGGCGTCTGACCCCCACAACGGGACAGCGGGGGGCTTTGTTGGGCTCGGGGCACACACCTGTTCACTTGAGAACGACACGCCAGCCCTATGTCACATTGTAACTTCCACATTCCACCCTGCTGTCGTTACACACACATGCCTAAACCAGCACTTTCGAATAGAAATATAATGCGGATCATCTATGTAAGTTGACATTTTCTAGTCGCCACATGGAGAAAACTAAAAAGAAACAGGTGGAATCAACTTTAATAATAGCCCAGGCTGGGGAGTACAGTGGCATCGTCTTAGCTCACTGTGGCCTTGAACTCCTGGGCTCAAGCGATCCTCCCACCTCACCCTCCCAAGTAGCTGGGACTACAGGCATGTGCCATGATGGCCAGCGATTCAGCTTCATTTTTCAAAAAGTGTTTGGAAATCACTGAATAAGAAAATGTTACCAGGGCACACGCCTGTAGTCCCAGCTACTCAGCAGGCTTGAGCCCAGGAGTTTGATGCTGCAGTGAGCTATGATCTCGCCACTATACTACAGCCTGGGGACAGATCAAGACCCCATCTCTTAAAAAAAAAGAAAGAAAGAAAATGTTGCCAGAATGTTATGACTGTGTGTAAAAACTATCAGGGCTGCTGGAGTTGACAGGAGATTTTTTGTGGGTGGCTGGGTGGAGGGTTGGCCCCCTAGGACAGGACGAGGTTGAAACTCAAATCAGGCTTTCAGATCATGTCCGTCTGTTTGGAAAATGGACTTTGAGGAGCGGGCAGTTTCACTGCTTTCTGAGGCCATCTCGTGAAAGCAGTTTGGGGGTTTAGTTGCAAGGCATCAACACACATCGCGTACCCTGCGGTAGTTGCACCGTCCAGAATGTCAGAGTCCGGGTGGAGGGCGGAGGAGGTGGAGTTTCCCAGAACCTTGGCTGGATTTCTGGCTCGTGTCATTTTCTGGGCATGTTCCCAGGCTCAAACCTCTGTGCCCCCCATCAAAGCAGCCCTGAGTCAAACTGACAGCACAGACAGAGAGAGAGAAAAGCAACAGAGCCTAGTCCTTGTCCTTACAGAAGTCACCAGTCTAGAGCGTTTGTATGTGACACCAACCAACCATTATCTTAGTTTATCTTCCTAGTGACCCATTTCACAGGTGAGGCAATGGAGGCCTCATGGAGTCCTTCCTAAGCAGTCTTAGCCCCGGAGACAGCCCTTACCAGTGAGCTTGAATCTTCTTAGGGTTTGACGTCTGATGACCCACATCAGAGAGTCTTAATTCTGCCACTTACCAGCGTGGTGCCCTTTGTCAAATAATGTCACCTCTTTGAATCTTCCCCTGTTTTCTCATTTGTAAAACCAGGACCAAATCAATTCTTGCCTTATCTACCCAAACGGGCTAATTAGGAAGGCCAAACAAATGTCATAATACACTTGAAAGTAAACTATAAAACACTGGACATAGTGTATCATAATTAATATTATTTTATGGTTAATTACTGTAATTATTGGTGACGGTACCTAAGGAGGAACAAAACTGGGAATAAAATGTTATCAGTCATTAAAGTTTATAGGGTACTTTGGAAATAAGTGGGCTTAATGATTAATCTGTGGGAAAACACTTTTACTTCCCCCTACCAAAAGCAAAAACAAAAACACTGAGAGGATAGAATAAAACCCAGGTCGATGGATTGAATACCACTGGCGTCTTTGAGTTAAAATGGAAAGAAAATGTAAGGCAGATCTCCGTTCTGTTGTGATCACTGAAGCATAGAAGGTTTGGTAGAGTGTGAAAGTGAACCAGCCATCCCCAGGGAGGGGCACAATTAAAGTTCAGGGCCACAGACCCCTCCCTGTGTAGAGTCAGGATGGAGAACATTAACTACAGTCAGGATGCCTGGGTTCTAATCTACCTCTGTCCCTTTTGTTTGTAGGACCTTCTGCGTGTTACTTTACCTTTCTGTGCCTCAGTTTCCTCACCTGCAAAATGGGGTGAATAAAAAGTACCTCCCTCAGAGAATTGCTATTATCATCATCACTGTTGCATGACAGGGTCTCTAGTATGTCTACTATCATCAAATCCTGCCAATAACACTGTCACGGAAGGAACGATTCCCATTTTATTGATGAGAACGCTGAGGCTTACAGAGAGAACTTTATTTACCCAGGGTCCAATAAATGGAGAAGGCTGGGTTCCAATTCAAGTCTGTCTGATACTAGTACCCTTAGGTAGTGTGACCTTGGCCAACTGACTTCACCTCTCCAAACCTCAGTGCCTCATTTATAAACTGGAGATAAGCAAA
>VBSM01003044.1:6487562-6503394 GCA_008086735.1 Cheirogaleus medius
TCTTCCGGTCTCGTCTCATCCACTTCCGGTCTGGTCTTCTGATCCTCTTCCGGTCTCGTGCCATCCACTTCCGGTCTGGTCTCCTCCTCTTCCGGTCTTATCCACTTCCGGTCTCCTCCTCTTCCGGTCTTGTCTCATCCACTTCCGGTCTGGTCTTCTGATCCTCTTCCGGTCTCGTCTCCTCCTCTTCCGGTCTCCTCTCCTTGTCCACTTCCCGTCTGGTCTCCTGATCCTCTTCAGGTCTCATCTCCTCATCCTATTCCAGTCTGGTCTCTCATCTCCTCGTCCACTTCCCATCTGATCTCATCCTCTTCTGGTCTGGTCTGGTCTCGTCTCCTCCTCCTGTCTCGTCTCCTCCTCTTCCGGTTTCATCTCCTCCTCTTCCCGTCTGGTCTCCTGATCCTCTCCGGTTTTGTCTCTTCTGGTCTCGTCTCATTTCCTCTTCCTGTCTCGTCTCCGTTTCCTCTTCAGGCCGTGTCCTCTTCCAGTCTGGTCTCCTCTTCTTCATCCTGTCTCGTCTCCTCTTCTGGTCTGGTCTCTTCCTCCTCGTCCAGTCTAGTCTCCTCTTTGCCGTCCAGTCTGGTGTCCTGATGCTGCAGTCTTGAGGCAGAATTTCTCCTTCCTTGGGGAAGCCTCAATCTTACTCTCAAGGCCTTTCAGCTGATAGGATAAGGCCCATGCAGAGTATCGAGGACAATCTCTGTTAAGTCAACTGATTACAGATATCAACCACATCTACAAAACACCCTCACAGGCCGGGCACCGTGGCTCATGCCTGTAATCCTAGCACTCTGGGAGACCGAGGTGGGAGGATCGCTCAAGGTCAGGAGTTCAAAACCAGCCTGAGCAAGAACGAGACCCCGTTTCTACTAAAAATAGAAAGAAATTAATCGGCCAACTAAAAATATAGAAAAAGAAATTAGCCGGGCATGGTGGCACATGCCTGTAGTCCCAGCTACTCGGGAGGCTGAGGCAGAAGGATCACTTGAGTCCAGGAGTTTGAGGTTGCTGTGAGCTGATGGCACTCTGGCCCGAGCAACAGAGTGAGACTCTGTCGATTAAAAAAAAAAAAAAACAATCTCACATCAACAATCTCACATCACATCTCACATCAACATGTAGATTAGAGTTTGATTGCATAACTGAGTAGTATAGTCTAGCTGGTTAGATTGACACTTAAAACTAACTGTCGTAGTACCTTATTAAATGAGATACCAGCATTGGGGCTGAGAATCTTTTATCGTGTCAAGAAAGCACCCATCTAGTCCAATTTATTACAGTGTTTAAAATCAGAAAGAGCTGTTGAATTTGATCAAGGAGCATCTGATTTTTCTCCTTTGATCTGTCACTATGAAGAGTTGCACTATTAGATTTCCTGTTAATCCTTCCATTCCTGGGAATGAACGCCACTTGATTGTGATGTATTATCCTTTGAATATGCTTCTGGATTCTGCGTGCTGCTTTTTATGGGAATTTTGCATCTTCTTTCATAAGTGTTCCTGGCCCTTTTTCTGTGACTTCCCAGAAATTGCTCCGGTCACTTTCACTTAGATCTCATGGGCCACTACTCAGTCACACTTGCTGCCTGGCAGGCTGAGAGCATCATCTTGTAGCTGGGTGACAACAGCCCAAAGCAAAAATGGAGATTCTCACTTTGAAAGAAGAAGGAGAGGAGGGATATGGAGAGTCACTGGTAGTCTCTGTCCCTGGGTGATTATCCCTCATTTGCAAATAAAGAACCTGAGGCTCAGCAAGGTATGTTCACTTACCCAGGGTCACACAGCAAGTCTGTGGCAGGGCTGTGACTTGAGAAACCAGGTCTTCCAGATGCCAGGGAGATGCCCCCCTAGGGACCCATGATAATAACAGAATCATCAGTATGATATGTTCATAGAGTAACAATAAATAGCTGACTTGCTTAATACTGTTCTAAGTGCTTCATATATGTGAACTTTTATCCTCACAACAACTCTATGAGATAGTCTTATTATCCCCAATATGCAGATGAGGAAACTGAGGCAAGTGACTTGTTAAGGGTAAGCAAGTGGCAGGGCTGGCACTTGGACCCTGGCAGTCTAGGTACAGAACCCACACTCTTAACCACTGCATGTCCTCTGCCCACTGCCCTCCACCCCCACAGCCCTGACCCAGTGACCCCGACTCACATGGCAAGCAGCAGCTGCTTTCTGTGTTCCTTGAGGACCCACCGGGTTGCTCCCCACCAACCCAGGCACCCCACACCCACGTCGTCCTCCCTCGGCTACCCCAGCACCCCCGCCCTTCTGTCTCCAGAGCCTGCACGTCATTTTGTGTTGTTGTCCTTGTTTTGTTTTGTTTTTTTCCCTTCACTCCGTTCCCTGGGAGACTCTCAAAGGCTACATTCTGCCACCAAGGGATGCAGCAAGGGACAGAGCCCCAGCAGGCACCTGGGATTTCCCAAACCCCACCCACCCCCCTTTGGAGGGCAAGAGGGGGGATTGCATTATTTATCTATCTAGTCCTGCCCTGCTCCACACCCCCCAAGCTGTTGTTCCCCACCGGGGAAGATGAAAAACAGCCCCAGACAATGGAGGACAAGGCTTGCCACATGGCCCTCGCAGTTTAATTTCCTTTAATTCATTTTATATTGAACCAAATGATACTGTTTGTTTTTAATGGCAAACACTCAGCACGGAGGAGGGGCTGTCAGGCCTCCTCCTGGGGAAATTAGGACCAGCTGCCAGTTCAAGTCTCCCCCCCCTCCTGCCCTCCCCCAGCCCCCCACACCTACCCCCCAGCACTGGGGCCTTTGGAAATCGATTTCCAGGTTGAAAGATGATCGCTTTAGCCAGCTCGGATGGTCACTGTCTGGAGAGCTGACCTGGCTCTGTCCCAGCTGCCATCAGCCCCTCCTAGGATGGCCGCCCCATCCCAAGACCACCCTTCTCTGGGAATAACTGGACACACAGGACTGGGCTGGGGCCTCGCTGTTCTTGGGGCCCCTGCTCATGGCCGACAGTCCTGGGTGGGCACCTGGCCTGATCCGGACCCATCCAGGGCCCTCTCCCAGAAACTGCGGATCACAGAGGCTGGGAGGTTAGCGCTGAGCACGTTAATTTATTCCGTACCTGGGAGCAGAGTCACGCTGCGTCCCCAGCTGCCGAATCAGAGTCCGCACTTGAGCCTGATTCCTGGGTGATGCTCGTGCACACGAAGGTTGGAGAAGGGCTGAGGAGAGGATAGGTCTCTCCACTTCCACGCTGAGGTTTCTGGAACCACCCTTCATGTGGCCTGGGGGGGGTGTCCAGTGCCTCTTTGAAGTCTGAGATGATCCAGAATCTTCCCAAAGCCCCTTTTTTTGCTGAAGTGGGCCACAGTCAGTTTCCGTTCTTGGCAGGTAAAGAGAATTTTAATGTATAACCGGCCTTTTTGGGAGAAGCTTTGGCAGGGGCCAAACCAAGGTGATAAATGCCCGGTTTGGACATTCCAGAGGCCTCTCTGATCCCGCAAAGGCTGGGCTATAGCCCTGCCCTCCTGCGACCACACTGTTGAACCCAAAAAGACCTTGTTCTGCTGACGAGGAAACCAACCTCCCAAAGTCACCGGTTCTGGTCACGTGATGTATCCTCTATATCTTCATTCTGCAAATATTTTTTGGGCACCAACAGAGTGCCAGGTACAATGCTAGGCACAGGGGCTCCCCAGACCCAGGGCGTTCAAGCTCAAAGCTCACAGTCCTGTGGAGGGAGCAGGCAGAGTGGCAGCGTCTCCAGGGCCCTCTGGGAAAGCAGAGAGGGTCACCTAAACCAGCCCCCAGCAAAGTCTTCCTGGAGAAGGGGACATCGGACCTGAGTTTTCAGGCAGGGCTGGGAGTTAGCCAGGCGACGTGCATGCCAGGGAGAGAGGACAGCCAGAGCCGCGGCACAGAAACGGGAAACAGCCGGGCGCGTGCGTGTTTCCAGGTGACTCTTGGATGTCTCATCCCCGCCAGACTCTAAGCTCCACAAGGGCAGGGAGGATGCGCCGTGGCGCACAGTAGGCATGCAGTGGCCCTGAAATGAAGGGACGAGCAGGTGTCAGTGGTTGGTATGAATGTGCAGACAGGGCAAGGCAGGGAAGCTCAAGTCCATGGTCAAGCTCAAGTCCAAGACACTCCCCACCCGCCTACCTTCCCAACCACATCGTGAGTATGTGGCACAACCCCCACTCGGGGTGCCGTGGGGACTAATTAGCCAGCTAAGTGCCGATTGCTTCGCCCTTCCCCCACTAAATGATTAGGGTGGCAGCCAGGCCCCCTGAAGTGGCCTTGGAGGCGTCCACTTCAGCTCCTCCATCCCGGAAGAAAGGAGGGAGTGGAGTTTGGGGGGGTCTCTTGTCTGCTTCCACCAGGGCGGGTGGGACTGCCCTGCTCCCACATTTCCTCCAGACGTCCCTCCTTCGCTGAGGCGACGAGAGGGGGTCAGAACTGGGATTGGGCCCAAGGGAGCCCATGGATGACATTTCTCAACTCTCGGCTTGTCCAGAAAGGTTCCAGAATGGATTGGAAAGGGCTCGCACTCTGGGGTCAGTGGATCTGAGTTCTGTCATTTTCATCAGTATCGCCTCTGGCCAGTCACCTCCCCTCTCTGTGCCTCAGTTTCTTCATATGTAAAAGGAAAAAAAAAAGGAAATAATACTGTTTACCTCTCAGGGTTTGGGGGGAGATTGGAGATGAGCTAAAAAATAAATCGCGGCAATACAGGCAGAGGTGCTTTCGGCAATCCCTGTGTAGACGCTCGATGTATGTTTTCTCTTTTTTTGCCTCTTCCCTCATGACCTCATGTGAAAAGCCAAGCCCTGTTGCCGGGTGGCCGAGCAGCCCACTGAGGCTTTGCAGGCTTCCGGCTCTTCTCCTGGGGACTCAAAGTGTCAAGGTCAGAACCGCGAATGGGCCAGAGAAGGAAGGAAACGTTATCCTTGCTGATTACCCGCGTGTGCCACCCTCGGACCAGCGTGGGTACGAATCCTGGTTCTGCTGCTAGCTGTGGGTCCTTGGGTGAGTGAGATCGTGGTGTTGAGCGTCTCTGTATACGGGACGGACGATGTCACCCACCTCAAGGAGGGCCCAGTGGGGAGCACACGAGGTGATGAGGAGGGTCAGCACAGAGCTTTCAGTGCCTGCTCAGTCGTAGCTGTTGAGGTAAGACCCGACCCTGCCTTGAGGGGCCGATGGAGAGATGGGGGGGAGAGACACCCGAAAGTACAAGGACAGGACAGAGGGAGATGGCCCTTGGAACGCAGACTTATTCCTTGCTGCGTCCTTATCCCTGACGCACAAATATATGCCGAATGACTAGACAGAGCGTGCCCAGAGGCAAGGGCGTGGCAGAGGAGAGATGGGGCAGTTCCCTGTTCCCCTGTGGGCTTGACCAGGTTGCCGCAGGCCCTTGGGCCTTGCTATTGCTGAGAACAGCCTTGTCCCCACGCTAGGTGAGGCGGAGCAGGGCTGGTCCCTGCAGCCAGGCTCCTGTGTCCAGAGCTGTTCGATTTTAAGAGGAGGAAACCGTCCTTCTGGGAGTTTCAGCACCTCGTCCATAATCGCGCAGCCATTCAAAGGCAAGGGAGTCCTTCTGAACGCCTGCCTGGCTCTCGCCTCTCCTTCCAGCCTGACGTCCCATCTGTCGCTTGCCGGAGGTTTTGAACTTCTCTTAGTGCCCACCCCACCTTGCTAAACCACGTTGTCTAGGCCTTTGCAGTGGCTGTTCCCTCTGCCGGGAACAGTATCTCCCTGGCCCCCAGCCCCGTTGCCCTCAGGCCTCTGTTTAGGTGTCACTTCCACTAGGAAGCCTGGACCTATCCCTGGCCCCAGGTGGGGTTGTGAGACTCACCTGTGTGCTCCCACGGCCCCTGGGCTGCTTCTGTTTTGAAAGCACCGTGTGATGTTGTGGTTGCTGGTTTGTCTCCCCCACTAGACTCGCACTTGGTGGGAACAGACATCAGGGGTCCCGTATGTTTCGTTTTATTCCCAGCACAGTGCACGGCGCAGCGTAGGCACTCAAAGCAAATACACTTAAAGTGACTCGTGAATGAGTGTTACAGAAACATACTTTTCTCTGAAGCAGTGTGAACTCAGTTGCAAGGGTCTACTAGACTTGGAGTCAAACAAACAGGTTCCATTTCGGCTGTCTGCTTATTAGCCCTGGGCCTTGGGTGAGTCAGTAGACTTCTCAAAGCCTCAGTTTCCTCGTCTGTATAACGGGGATGGTAATCGTACCAATGTGAGAAGTAAATGGGCTCATGCATGCGAATGAAGCGTTCTGATCACTGCAGCTCATTAAATGGTAGCGTCAATTTATTATTATTATTTGTGAAAAACCAAAGTAAGCAGAGGAAAGGGAGCCCTGGAAGGCATCACCCTACTCCTCCCCCTGACATCCCCTAGGAGTAAACGATGATAGTAATTGTCATTGCAGAAGCCGATCACCATGCACACACCACATGCCAGCCACCATCCTAGGCTCTTTCCACTTATCCATCCACCCATTCGTTCATTCAACCGGTATTTTTTGACTACCTACCCTGTGCCACGCCCAGTACTAGGTCAATGAATAAGCAGAGTATCCACTTCCAAGGGATTTACATAAACAAGATGCTGAAATAAATAGGCAACATGTCAGGTAGAGGCAAAACAAGGAATGCCATTGTGCGTGGGGGCTGCTCTTTTAGTCAGTGGCCAGGGAGGGCCTTGCTGAGAAGGTAACAGTCATGAAAAGGCTAGAAGGAAGCCAGGGAGTGCACTGTGTGGATAGATATCTGGGGAAGAGTGTTCCAGGCAGGGGAAACAGCATGTGCAAAGGCCCTGAGGTGGAACCACTTGTGACAAGTTCAAGGAGCAGCAAGCCAGTGTGGCTGGAGCAGAGGAGGGAGCAAGGGCAGCTTCATGGGCATGCAACCTCTGCAGAAGGGCCCCACGCTTGGCTTAATGCTCTGCTATCACTGTCTGAAATTCTTCATTTTTTAACAAGGAGTCCTGCGTTTGCATTTTATACCAGGCATCGCAAATCATGTAGCCAGCCCTGGCGGTGGGAGATACAGCCAGAGAAGTGGCAGGGACCACAGCACCAGAGGCCACTGCCAGCCCCAGGGAGTGTTTTTCTGGCCTCCTCTCATCCTGCCGTGGAAGGCAGCCCCATCGGGGATGCTCTGACCGTTTGAGTCTGATACTGTCCTCGTGACATTGGGCACCATTTCTTCTCTGTATTAGGTTCCTATGGCTACTGTAACAAATGACCACAAACTCTGTGGCTTAAAACAACACAAGTTCATTATCTCACAGTTCTGGAGGTCAGAGTCCAAAACCGGCATGAGTTGGAGTCCAGACGTCAGCAGGGCGGTGTCTTCTGCAGGCTCCCCGCGCTCCTTGGCTCTGGCCCCTTCCTCCATCTTCAAAGCGCATCTCTCCAACCTCTGTCCCCGTCGTCACATCCTCTTCCTTCACTCTGACCCACTGGCCCCCCTCTCATAAGGACCCTTGTGATGACATGGGCCTGCCGGATAATTTAGGATAATCTCTCCATTTTAAGATCCTTCACTGAATCCCATCTGCACTTAAACACAAAGTTCCTTTTGCCGTGCACGGTAACAAATTCATAGGTTCTGGGGATTGGGACATGGACATCTTTGGGAGGCTGTTTTTCAGCTTACCACAGCCCCCACTTTGCAGATGAAGAAACAGGACCTCTCAGAGAGGTGATGTGACTTGGGCAAAGTCACCCTCCCAACAAAAGGACACAGATCCACGATTGGGGCCCACATCTGTAAAGTTCGAAGTCATGAGCTCTAGACCACCAGGAAGGGAGGTGCTCTTTGCCTATCTCTGTCTCCCTCCCTCCCTCCTTTGTGCCTCTCCCCCGACCCCCTAGCATCCTGGGAGGCCGCTAGGCTTGGGCAGTTTCGGCCCAGAGCATTTGTGCCCAAGGCTGTAGCTGTCGTGGGGACACACAGGCTCATCCATTCACCTGGGACCAGGACAGAGGGAAGAGGCCGCCTTTCCGTAGCTAACAGGGTCCCAGGCCACTTCAGGCTTAATCATCAACATCTTATAATTGGGCTTCTCCTGGGTCCTGGAGGGCAGAGCCCTGTTTGTAAGGAAACTCCTGAACACAGTTGCTGGGGCACGTGGGCTCAGCCCTTCCTGTCCACGGGGCCAATGCTCTTACATCAAGGAAACCATGACCAAGAAAACTGGGAGCCTGACTCCTGCTGCTGACGGGCAGGTTTCTACTCACAGCCTAGCAACCCCTGCGGGGCCTCAGCCTGGCGCCAGGGACTTTCTGTCAGCTGGCCCCCGGGGCCACAGCACCAGAGGCCAATCCCAGCCACTGGCATGCTTTCTGGCCTCCTCCTCATCCCTGGTGGAAGCCAGAAGGGCAGAGGGAGGACCTTTGAAGGAACTTGGGGGTGGGAGGGAGAGGGTGACCCACATTTTCATCAGATGAGTGTCCCGCTATCAGATGGCAGACGTGGTAGTGGGTAAGAGCAGCCCTGCTGACATCAGACAGCCCCAGATTCAAATCCCACCTCTGCCACGTATGAGCTCTATGGTCTTAGGCAAAATGGTGAACTTCTCTGAAACTGAGCCTCAGTTTCCCTCATCTGCAAAGTAGTAATTTTCCCCCACCTCATGGGGTTATTATAGTATATTTAAAAAGCAGACAAGCAAATTTTCAGCTTATGGGTTTTTTTTAATAACACATATAACATATAAAAACAAAAAGTAACAAATACCCTTGTATACCTAGCTTAAAAAGTCGAAAATGACTAGTTTCTTAGAAACCCCTTGTGCACACCTGCTGGGTTCTGTTCCTCTCCCTCCCTCCCTTTGCCTGTAAGAAATCAGAGTTTTATGGTTACCATTCCCTTGTTTTCCTCGTGTCTGCTTTTTGTAGTTTTCATGTCTCCTTCCTTGCTATTATTAAAGACCAGAGGAGACATAGGCATAAGCGTGTGTAACCTTCTCCCTTCCATACTAAGTTTCCTACTAAGTTTCTCCTACCTCCCTCTCCTGTTAACAAGCAAGGACTCTGCTGGTTGGGAAACCAGAGCATCAAGCTTGTACTACACTTAGAATTAATAGGTTCTGGATAAGCACCAGACAGACTCCACAGTGAATGAAACAACGTAGCAAGCAGCTTGGGCTTCTAGATAGTACACAGCCAGCCCAAACTTTACACTCAAACAAATCTGGGTTTTGAATATCAGCACCGCCCACCAGCCTAGGCCACTAATTCTTTGCATTCGCTCCAAAAATATTTTGAGTGTCGTACTGTGTCTATGACAGGCACTGTGTAGGTGTGGGGATACGTGACAAATGAAACAGAGAGACCAAAACAGAGTCCCTGCTCTCGTTTAGTTGGGGAGATCACCATTAAACAAACACAGAAATATAAAACTTCAGATTTCAATAAGTACTAGGAAGAAAATAAAACAGAATTTGTGAAGGATTTTAGGAAAATGGGAAAGGGCTTTCTCTGTGGGATGGACATTTGAGCTGCAGCCTGTACTTCCTTGCCATCTGACTTTGGTTGGGAAAAAAAAATTCTATTTTCACATCTGCAAAACAGGGCTGGTAATAACCCCCACCCCAGCTTGGCCCTTAGTCACAGGCCCTGACTCAGCGCCTGGTTCGGCAGTGCTCTTCAGTAAATGTCATTGTCCTTTCTCCCTGTGGTTCCTGGCTCTGTACTCTGCTGGAGATCTGGTGAGGAGCCGTGTGAGTGAGCAGTTTGTGAGTGATGGAGAATCTGCTGCTGGCGAGTGAGTTGTAAAGCCCCCTAATAGGGTCTCACTGGACCCTCTTTAACTGGTGTGATGGCTGAGCCTGGGGGACAGAGAGAGAAGGGAGGGTATATTGTCCACTGTCAACAGGAAGGCTTCACCCTTTTCTGAAGAAGGTGGTGTACAGGAATAGAAAGACTCTGCTGTAGAGCCAGGTCCACCTGGGTGTAAATCCCAGCTTTGCAGCAAGTGTCCTCACCTCTCCAAGCCTTGCGTTCTCATCTGTGAAATGGTCCTTATAATACCGTCTCTGGTGGGTATGTCAGGTGGAACAGTGCCCAGCACATCGCAGGCACCCAGCAAGCCTGGCCATTATCACTGTTCCCACCAGCGCAAGGAGGAGCTGGGGCAAAGGTGCAGGGCTTTGGGGTACAGGTAAGGAGAAGGGAAGGAGAGTCAAAGGGCTAATTCACACGGTCTCGGTTCAAGTCCCGTTGCCACCCTTCCCTAGATGGGTAACCTGGGCAGTTCCCTCGTCCGTAAGACAAGGCTAGCTGCAGAACTTCCTTCACCCGGCGGCTGTGACATCACGCGGGCAAGTCGCCTCGCACCGCTCCCGACCTCCAGGCTGGGGCGCTGGTGCGGTCACTCCCTGCTGGACACGCGGCCTTAGGGGTGAAATGTGCAAATAAGAGAGGGGAGAGCGGGCGCGCGAAGACGCGTCAAAAGAATGGAAAAGGCAGCTGTGCCTCTCGCAGGCTGCGCCCTCTTTTGTCCGCGGGGGCTCGGGGCCGGCGCGGGTCACCCGGGGGGCCCGGCCAGGACCCGGCGGCGCGCAGAGCGGGGCGGCGCGGGGCTGTGACCTCATCGGCCGGCGCCGTCCCGCGGGGCCATGAGATCATGAGATGCCGGCGCTCGCCGAAGAGTCGATTTGTTGGGAGCGCAGGGACAGCCGGCGGCCCGACACGGTGATCTCATCCGGGCCCGGGGGAGGAGGAGGAGGAGGAGAAGGAGGCAGGCGGCCCGGCCGGCCCGCGCCGCGGGGAGGGGGATTAATGGCCGCCGCCGGGTGGTGACGTCATCGGCAGCGCCCGTTGCCCGGCAACGCGCGGTCGTCAGCCCCGCCCCTTGTGGCCCCGCCCCCCACACTTGCTGCGCGCTCAGCCTCTCTCCGCTCTGGCTCGCTCTTCTCTTTCCTTTTTTCTTTTTTTAATTGAGGTATAACTTACACACTGTAAAGTGCTGTCATTATAAATATACAAGCTCAGTGAATTCTGACAAGCATATGTAATCATCCCAATCAGGTTATCCACAGGCCATCCAACAGAATTATTAATGCGAGCCACATAGATAATTTTTAATTTGCCAGTAGTCACATTAAACAAGCAAGAAGGAACAGGTGACTTTGATTTTAATAATGGGTTCTCTATAGCCCAATATGTCCATGAAGTGAAAATTATCATTTCAGCATGTAATCAATATAAGCATTTTAATGAGATATTTTACTTTTCTTGTTTTTCTAAGACTTTTAAATTCCTTGTGTATTTCATACTTTCAGTACGTCTCAGTTTCGGAATAGGCACATTTCAGGTGCTTAACAGCGACATTGCTGAGCGGCTACTGTGCTGGGAATCACAGATGTAGAACATTTCCAGCACCCGGAAGGTTCGTCTGTCCTCCCTTCTGCTCAGTACCCCCACCAAGGGAACCATTGTTCTGAATTTCATCATTGCTCTTCAGTTCTCCCTTCCTCTCTTCCCCTAGCCCTTGCATCTCTGCCTTCTATCTCCCCACGTCGCTCTTTATCTCCCAGGGTCTCCGTTTCTCTGTTCCTCACAGTGGCTCAAAGCAGGAGATGGAAAATCAGGCTGGATTTAAACCCTGGCTCTATACTGTGTAGCAACTTTGGTCAACAGGCTTCACCTCCTTGAGCCTCTCTGTCCTCACCTGCTAACTGGAGCTAATAATTACCAAGCCCACCTCCTATGGGTGTCAGAGTTTGGGGACAGTCTGCAGGTACCAACTGAGAAACTTTCATCACCAAAACTGTGGGCCGCCCTCATCTTTGTCTTTATCTGCTAGTTTCTTCCATCCTGTAATCCTCTCACTTGCTTAGACTCCTGCTCTGTTTTTCCCTCCCCTGCCTGTGTGTTTGAGCTTTCTCATCTGAGAAATGGGAAGTGATCATAACTACCTCCAAGAGGGCATTTGATGTGCAAGGTATGTGCTTAGTGAGCAGATTACTCTCTTCCCCTCTGGCCTCCCCCTTCCTTCTCACCTGGACTCTTAACTCCTGAGTGTCTTTTTCTGACCTCTAACTCTGTCATTTCTCTATTTATTTCTTCTCCCCACAGCCCTATTTTCCCTCCTGTTTCTGTGCCCTTCCCTCCTTCCCTTCCTGCCTTCCTCTCTAGCTTCCTTCTGTCTTCAGCCCGCCCCCCATCAGCACTTCTCTCTCCCACCACTCCTGGCCATGCTGGCCAAGTAGTCCAGGGGAAGAAAAGTAAGAGAGGGACAATCTCCCTGGAGATTGAGGGGCCCCAGTACTGAGGGGGGTTACTGAGGGGCCCCATTACTTCCAAGGGGCCCCTCTGGCCCAGAGGCTGGAGGCAGTTCCTGTAAAATAAGTACATTGGAGTAGGGCTTTGAAATGCAGGCTCCTTCTGGCTCTCTGCTAGCTTTGGTCCAGTGAAGCTTTATAGCCTTCTTTTTCTAACACTCCCTTCTTTTTTATTTTCATATATTAATTTTTTTAGAGACAAGGTCTTGCTTTGTTGCCCAGGCTAGAGTGCAGTGGTGTGATCATAACTCACTGCAGCCTCGAACTCCTGGGCTCAAGTGATCCTCCCTCCTCAGCCTTCTGAGTAGCTGGGACTGTAGATGTGCACCACCACACATGGCTAATTTTTGTACTTTTTTGTAGAGATTGGGGTCTTACCATGTTGCTTGGGCTGGTCTCAAACTCCTGGCCTCAAGTGATCCTCCCACCTCAGCCTCCCAAAGTGCTAGGATTATAGCTGTGAGCCACTGTGCCTGGCAAAATGGTTAAATTTTCAGGAAATTTGCATGCAGTGGTTAAACCATTGGTAGCTTGAAATTGGCCTTGTGGGAATATTTACACCACAGAAATTGGCAAACACACAAATCAGGACCTTTATTTATCCCAGAGACCTGGTTTGCCAGCACACCACTGCATGCATAATCTGTACATATGTGTATATATGTATGCGTGTGTGTGTGTATATATATGTATTCAACCCTATTTACAGATGAGGAAACTGAGGCTCAGAGAGGTTATTGTCTAAAATCAACCAATTTAGTAGATGGTAGATCTAATCTTGGAATCCCAAATCACATTCTCTTAACCACTAGGCTGTCCTGCCTCCACAGATGAGAAAATGTGTATGAAAGAGATTCGGAAACAGGCAAAACTTTATAAATATTCATTATTAATCCTAATACAGAAAAAATATCTTTTATCTCTACACATTCTTTCTACATCAAAGCTGCTAACCAATATCTGATTATGTCTCTCCTCCCTTCCTCCCCACCCCTAGAATTCTTCATCGTGTTTTCCATGTAGGTGCATTCTTCTAGAAAATTCTCCTTCTCTGTTCATTTCTCCTGCTTCTCAGCATCCCTGTCTCCTTCACTTACCACCTCCTTCTGGAAGCCAGCCCTCTGTTGTTTCCCCGTTTCACTTTTTGTCCCACCCTCCATTCTAGCAGCGAGGAAGTCAGAATAGAATCTGCCCTCCCAACACAACCGCTTCCGCCCCCTCTATCAGAATCCACGCAGAAACCCATCCATGCCCAAGCAAGTCCTGCAACAATTGCTACTGTTCCCCCTTCACGGTGGCAGGGAGGCAAGAAGGCAAGACGGCTCGTAATCAGATTGCTTTCCTTTTCTCTGACACCCCAGAGAAACCACACGTCCCATTTGGTGGTCGTCAGAAATAACATGCTTAAGAAAGCTGGAATTATAAAACTACTTAATTAGGGAGAGATGGTTTCACTGGAATATGCCTGGTTTTCCCTGGTGGTTTGAGCTCCTCAAAGTGCCCCCCCCCAGCAGCTAATTGCTACCTTTAACGTGGCACTTCATAGGCACTCACTCCCTTAATTTTATTTTCTGTAACATCAGTGCTTGCTTAGAAAGAGACAGTCTCTCTTTGATGTTCCTTTTCTAACTCTCGTTCTCTGTCAGCAAACTCTAGAAAGTTGATGTGAGCAATGAGGCTAGAATCAGTAGCTCCAAGGGTCTCCCATTGACCAGGCACAGTGGCTCACACCTGTAATCCCAAACAGTTGGGAGGTGGCCACCAGAGGATCACTTGAGGCCAGGGGTTCGAGACCAGCCTGGGAAACATAGCAAGACCCCATCTCTACAAAAAGCAAAAAAATTCGCTAGGCGTGGTATTGATTACTTATCGTCCCAGCTACTCCGGAGGCTGAGGTTGGGGGGTAACTTGAGCCCAGGAGTTTGAGCTGTCATTGCACCATTGCACTGCAGCCTGGCGACAGAGTGAAACCCCCTCTCTTAAAAAAAAAAAAAGAGAGAGAGAGAAAGATTCTCCTATTACTAAATGAGCACCAACTATGTCCTAGAGGCTGGGGATGCACCCAGAACCAAATAACCTTTTCCCATAAAGGACTTATAGTCCAGTGGGACAGACAGATACTAAAATAATTTTTTTTAAATGGTGAGACATGCTCTGCAGGAGTGGTGTAGGGCAGCCAGAGAGGGTGTAACGGGAGCACCTAATGTAATTAAAGAGTCAGGGAAGTTCTCACAGGAGGTGACAAAGAGTAGAGGAATCACTGCTCCATCTGCAAAAGAAGAGCTTGGTGTCGTCAAGCAACTGAAAGAAGGGCCAAGAGTCTGGTACCTGAGCTTCCTGGGAAATTCTGGGATGTATTGGAGACCCCATCAAGACTTGACTTCTCTGGCTTCTGATGTTCTAGACCAGGGGGTCAGCAAACTACTAGCCATAGGCCAAATATATCCTGCCACCTATTTTTATAAATAAAGTTTTATTGGCACACAGCCACACCCATTCGCTTGCCTATTGGCTGAGGCTGCTCTCCCACCACAACAGCAGAGGCTGTATGGCCTGCAGAGCCAGAGTATTCACCATCTGGCCCTCTCTAGAGGAAGTTTGCTGACCCTTGTTCTAGACCTGCCCAAGAGCAAGCGGGAAGTTTGGGGTTTGGACCAGAAACCAGCCCACAGCTAAGGGGCCTGCGAATTGCAGGATCCAAAGCCAGTGGCCAAGACTAAACATAAGATGGTAGGTGACAATCCGGGATCTGAACCCAGGCTCTCTGGGTCCTGAGGCTGTGATTTTAACCCCCCAGCCAGGCTGGTTGTTGGAGATCAGCCTGGGAGGAAGAACAGAGGGGACCAGTCAGCAAGATGCCAGCAGGCAGGGGCTCCCAGACACACAGGGCTCTTCTGTGGGGTGTCCATGTCCTCATCCGCCATGAGGCCAGGCAGCCCAGGCGGGAGGCTGCCTACCAAGATGGCACTCAACCTGCCAACCATCCTCCCCTTCACCAGCCTGGCTCTTACTCATCCATTAAAGTCATGTTTCTCAAACTCAAACGTGCACTCAGATCACCTTGGGGCCTTGTTAAATTGCAGATTCTGATTCAGGAGGTCTGGAGCGAGGCCTGGGTCTAACAAGCTCCCATGTGCTGCTGCTGGTCCACGCACCGCACTTTGGGTAGCTTAGGAGATACCTTCTCTTAGACATTCCTCACCAGCCCCCCACGCCTCAACTCCTGGGCCTCCTTGTGCTCACCTTTTACCTTCATGACCTTGACACCTTCGAGGAGTGCTGGGCAGTTATTTTGTGGGCTGTCCCTCAATTTGGATTTATCTCTCATTTTCTCATGATTAGATTGAAATTATGAGTTTGGGGCAGAAAACCACAGAAGTGATACTGTGTCCTTCTTAAGTCATCGTATTAGGGCATTCAGGATGTCAGTATAACTTCTTACCATAGATGTTAACCTTGATCACTTAGTTAATGTGATGTGTGCTTGGTTTCTTCACCGTGAAGTTGCTATTTTTCAGAATTTTTTTTTTTTTTTTT
>VBSM01003044.1:6503494-6519388 GCA_008086735.1 Cheirogaleus medius
TGTGTTTTTTATACATTGTGTTTGTTACTTTTTTTTTTTACTGTTATAAAGAATGCCACAATGACTATTATTATTGGTACATCTTTGCACATACTCCTGATTATTTGGTTATGATAAATTGCTAGAAATAGAATTGTCGGCACAAAGGTTATTCACATTTTTACGGTTATGGATATCCGGGGTAGGGTTATTTATTTGTATTTGTGTTTTAATCAGCTTTATTGAGGTATAATTCAAATACAATAAAATAGACACATTTGGAGCATATATTTCAATGAGTCTGGCAGATGTACATACCCATGCATCTACAATCCCAATCAAGATATAAAATATTTCTATCACTTTCCAAAATTTCCTGACATCCTCCTTGCAGTCAGTTCCCCCCAACCCCTACCCCAGGCAACCACAGATCTGGTTTCTGTGACCTCAGGTCAATGTTACCTATTCTAGGAGTTCACTTAAACCAGAATTATACGATAAGTGCTCTTGTATGACTGCCTTCTTTGATTCGACATGTCTGCGAGATTCATCCACACTGTTGCATGTGTCTTCGGCCATTCATTGATCTTACTGCTGAGTAGGATCCTGTGGTATAAATACACTGCCATTTGTTTATCCATTCTTCCGTTGATGGACGTCTGGGCCGTTTCCAGTGTGGGGATTTTATGAATAAAGCTACTAAGAACATTGGCGTCCATGTGGATACATGTTTTCATTTCTCCCAGGCAAATCCCTCCGAGTGGCATTGCGTGGTCAGGTGGGTATGTGCTCAACCTTATTAGACACGACAGGGCAGGGTGATTTCCATCTCCAGGTTGTAGCGCCGGCCACAGAAAGCTTGGAGGACTTGGCCAAGGGCAAAGGGAGGACGGGAAATGGAATTTGTCACTAGGCACCATGCTGGGTACTTTTCTCCTTTAATCCTCAAAGCAACCCCAGAAGGTGTGGGGGTTGTGGCTCCCATTCTGTAGATGGGGAAACTGAGGCTCACGGACTCAGTTTCACAGACATCAGCAAGAGGTGATTCAAACCCAGCCTGGTGTGGGTGCCCACCAGGTGTTGATCGTGCCTCCTCGGAGAGAGTAGGTGACGGGGCTGGGAAGGACATTGATCTCCCCGCTGTTGGCCTCACAGCCTTACCTCCACCCTGTACCCGTCCTGCCCTGGGCCCTGAGAGCGGTCGCCTATGGTGCCCGAGTCAGCCCTCTAGGGACAGGGTGATCTGGGTGGGGGGTAGGGGCTGTGCCCCCACATTTGGCTTGGAGCCCTCTGACCCATAGCGAGACCCGCCCTCCAGCCCTCTGCCAAAGGTGTAGGGTTTCTCCTACCCTGAAAGGCGACCCTCAGCACGTTGATCTTCTGGGATGGTGGGTGGCGGGTGAGGGCAGCGGGCAGGGGCCTCGTCTCCCCGGCCATATCACAGCCCCATTAGGGGCTGGCCTGAGTGCTTTCCAGAGCTGATTAATGGCCTGCCTGTGACCTGGAATGTCATTACTGCCCGGGCTGGGGCCCCCCCAGCTCGGTCCTTTGGGTCTTCACGGCTAATAATAATTGATGCTCTCTGTGTGGTTGCAGGGAAAGTTCTATCTGGTCATCGAGGAGCTGAGCCAGCTGTTCCGCTCCCTCGTCCCCATCCAACTGTGGTACAAATACATCATGGGCGACGACCCCTCCAACAGCTACTTCCTGGGAGGGGTCCTGATCGTTCTCTACAGCCTCTGCAAGGTGAGGTGGCCCCATTCACTAGCCAGGCCTGGGGGGCTCGTCCGCTGGGAAGACCGGAATACCCGGGCTAATGTCATTTCTTCTGTACTAATTGAAGTGAAATTCACACAACATAAAAATTAACCACTGACCGTTTTAAAGTGTGCAGGTCAATGGCATTTAGTAGATTCACAGTGTCATACAACTACCTCGTACTAGTCCCAAGGCTTTTCATCACCCTAAAAAGAAACCCCGTACCCATTAAGAGTCACTCCCCATTCCCTTCTCCTCCCAGCCCCTGGCAACCACTAATCTGCTTTCCTGTCTCTATAAATTTCCCTATTCTGGATGTTTTGTGTAAATGGAATCATACAATATGGGACCTTTTGCGTCTAGCTTCTTGCACTTAGCATAATATTAATATTTCTGAGGGTCATCCACATCGGGGCATATATCAGTACTTTTTATGGTTGAATCCACCCTAATTTCTTGCCCATGAAGCTCACCATATGATATTCTTTCACAGAGTCATCTCCATAGCAACCCTTCAAGATACATACCATTATTACTCCCATTTTATAGTGAAGAAACTGAGGCCCAGGGAGAGGAAGTTATTTGCCCAAGGTCACTCAGCTAAGGATGACAGAACAAGCATCAAAGGCAGGCAGGCTGCCTCTAAAATCCAGAGCTTTTAACCACACTTCCACTGAATTTGTTTTCTATCCCTCTTTCCTCAAAAATAGTATCCCCTTAAAGGATCACTTGAGGCTAAGAGTTCCAGACCAGCCTGGGCAACATAGCAAGACCCTGTCTCTACCAAAAAAATTCAGAAAAATTAACCAGTAGCCTGCACCTATAGTTTCAGCTACTCAGGAAGCTGGGGCAGGAGGATCGCTTGAGCCCAGGAGTTCAAGGATGCAGTGAGCTATGATCACGCTACTGTACTCCAGCCTGGGTGACAGACAGAGCAAGACCCTGTCTCTAAAAAAAAAAGAAAAGAAAAGAAAACAGTATCCCTTTTAAACTGCACACCCTCAACTCTTCAAATCAGTATGCAGTATTTCTCTTTTCATTATTAGTGCAAATCAGGGGTTTTTTTCCCCCTAAAAGTAAATACATTCTTTTCTTTCTTTTTCTTTCTCTATTTCTGGCTTTAGAGAATGCAGGAGGAATTGCACGTGTTCTTCTCTCTCCTTCCTCCCAGCAGGACTAGCCAGGCAGTCCATGCAGTGTCAGCCACTGGGACTTTTCCTACTTGACTGGAGCTCTGCATGGAGAAGGATTATCAGGCCCTGGCTGGGCTCAGGGGAAGAGTGCTGTGATTGATTAGCAATGCCTGCCCTGGGCTTGGGAGGGGGAAGAGGCAGTATGTGTGCCATGTATGTGCCATCCTGGCCTAGATAGCAGGGGAGACTGTTGCTGCCAGGCTGCAAGACAAAAGCCCAGCAAAGCTGAAGGGGATGAGGAGTCACAAATGGGAAGGACAGCTCTGAACACGTTTTGAGTCAAAGACAAGGGCGTGGAGGTGGGGCATTGTGCAGGGGTCACGCGAGATCCTCGGATGCTTCTCAGCCACCGCTCTGCTCTGCTTTCAGTCGTTCGACATCTGTGGCCGCGTGGGAGGAGTCAGGAAAGCCCTGAAGCTTCTCTGCACCTCTCAGGTGAGTTGGCTGTTAAGTGGTCCCCACTGAGGTCACAGGGACTCGGAGCTGGAAACAGCAGCCGCCTCTTCCTCCTGCCAGGGTACGGCTCCCACAAGGGTCCACAGTGCGTTTGTCTCTCCCTCCCTCTAACAGAACTACGGCGTCCGAGCCACGGGGCAGCAGTGCACAGAAGCCGGCGACATCTGTGCCATCTGCCAGGCTGAGTTCCGAGAGCCTCTCATTCTTCTGTGCCAGGTGAGCGGGCTCGGGCTGGGCCGCTGGAGACTGAGGCTGGGGGACAGCAGGACCCTTCCCCGTGACCGGCCCTCAGGGCTCTGGCATGGGTCTTGGGGAGCAATCTGGTCAAGCCTGGAGTCAGCCAGACCCAGGTTCACATCTCAGCTCTGCCTCTTATTAGCTGGGTGGCCTCGGGCAGATCGCTTTACCTCTCTGAGCCTCGGTTTCATTGGTAAAATGCAGAAAAGCCAAATTCACAGTAGTGCAGCATCTGAACATCCTGAGTGTGAATTTCAGCAGCATTTTTTTTTTTTTTTTTGAGACAGAGTCTCACTCTGTTGCCCGGGCTAGAGTGCCATGGCGTCAGCCTAGCTCACAGCAACCTCAAACTCCTGGGCTCAAGCGATCCTCCTGCCTCAGCCTCCCAAGTAGCTGGGATTACAGGCATGCGCCACCATGCCTGGCTAATTTTTTCTATATATTTTTAGTTGGCCAATTAATTTAGTTTTATTTTTAGTAAAGAAGGAGTCTCACTCTTGCTTAGGCTGGTTTCGAACTCCTGACCTTGAGCGATCCTTCCACCTTGGCCTCCCAGAGTGCTAGGCTTACAGGCGTGAGCCACCGTGCCCGGCCTCAGCAGCATTCTTGAGCCCCACGTAGGTCGCTGCATCTCCCTGAGCCTTGTTTTGTGTCATGTATGAAATGGGGGGCATCATAATAATACCTAGTTCATAAAGCTATTATTATAATTCAAGGAGATCAGCAATGGCAAGAACTAAATTTGAATTATTCAGACATAGAAGTTGCTGGTATTATAATTATTATTGTCAGTATAATTATCACTGCTGCTTGTTTTTACTATTAGTCATGGGACACCAGCCCATGGTGGAAAATACTGGTCAGTCCCTTTTAACTCCCTAAATGCACCCCCTGCCCCTCCTCCTCCTGGCATCAGGGTATAGGTGTCAATTCAGCAAATGCGTATGGGGTCACAGCGTCGTGTCAGACACTGGGGAGGAGAGACAGGGGACACACAGATTCTGTCCCCTCCTCTGGAAGCTCGCACTCTCCTTGGGGAGACAGGCACGTACATAAATAACTATGAAACAAGGCAGGCGGTGATGAGTGCTGTATAAGAGAGATTCATGCAGTGTCCCGGGGGACTGGGGCAGAAAGCAATACGTTCCAGGGAGGCTTTTTGGAGGAGGCTTAAGCCTGGGGACCAGAAGGCGTGGAAAGGCCTACGGGTGAGGGGACTGGAGTCAGGGTCCTTTTTAAAGCATCAGCAATTTTTTTTTTTTTTTTTTTTTTTTGCTATTTGGGGATTTTGCAGGGAGGCATTGTTTTTAATTTTATTTCTTTTCAAATTGATAACATATTTGCATGAATCAAAATTCAAAAAGGAGATTAAGGAGACGTGATGACTAAATGCAACATGGGACCTGGGTCGGATCCCAGAATAGGGAAGGGACGTTAATAGAAAACTAGTTTGATGAAATCGGAATAAAATCTGGAGTTTAGTCAATAGTAACATATCAGCGTGGGTTTCTTAGCTTTGACGAGAGTGCCATGGCAATGCGAGATGATAACAGTAGCAGGAATTGAAACCCAGTGAAGGGTATATGGGGATTTTCTGTTCTATCTTTGTAACTTTTCTGTAAACCTAAAATTATTCCAAAAGTTTATTTTTAAAAAAAAGTTTTAAAGATATTAAAAGGAGGCCTGTCACTGTGTGTGTGTGTGTGTGTGTGTGTGTGTGTGTTTACATCTTTTTTAAATGTTTGTTTATTTTTAGAGACAGGGTCTTGTTCTGTCACCCAGGCTGGAGTGCAATGGTGTGATCATAGCTCACTGCAACCCTGAACTCCTGGGCTCAAGTGATCCTCCCACCTTTCAGCCTCCTGAGTATCTGGGACTACAGGCACACACCACTGTGCCTGGCAAATTTTTCTTATTTTTTGTAGAGACAGGGTCTTGCTATGTTGCCCAGGCTGGTCTTGAACTCTTGGGCTCAAGTGATCCTCCTGCCTTGGCCTCCCAAAGGGCTGGGATTACAGGTGTGAGCCACCACACCTGGCCTCTTTTTTAAAGAAAACATAAGTTGTACCCATGGTGCTTCTGCACCTTGCCTTTGAAACTTGGAACTGTGTCTTAGAGATTGCTCCGTGCCCTATTGTATAGCCGCATAACATGCTATTTTATGGATAGACCCCAAATTGTTTAACCATTCTACTGAGAGGCATTTAGTAGCTTGTAATCTTTTCTTATCACAAATAGGACTGTCACAAATGATCTGAAAAATGGGGAGATCAATTGCACCTACCTGGGCCCATCATGTTGATTAAATAAGTTAATTCAAGTGAGACATTTGGAACGACACCTCGCACGTGGTCAGGGTTCAATAAATATTAGCCCTTATGGGCATGCGTTCCGTTTCACACACGCACAAGCTCTTGGAAGGATAAATTCCTAGCGGTGGAATTACTAGGTCAGAGGGTACACAGTTTTGACAGATACTGCTAAATTGCCCTCCATGAAGAGTGTATCCACTTACGTTCCCAGTGCGCAGTGTGACATGGCCCCTCGCCCCCCCCCCACCTACACACGGCATTATCGAGACTCTGAGCTTTGCCAATCTGACAGGTGACAAACACTATCTCAGCACAGTTTTAATTTGCATTTCCTTAATTATGAGCGTGGTTGAGCATCTTTTCATATGTTTCAGAGCCATCTGTATTTCCTTCTCGGTAGCAGGGATTATTGGAACAAGATGTCAAGGTGAAAGTCTGGCAATCTCTGTAAGCCTCAGTCTGTTTGTCTCTCTTCCATTCTTCTCCTGATACCACTACGTCTTCCCAAAGCTGCATTAGAAATTCTTGGGAGGGGCCGGACAAGACACCATTGTCCCAGATCTCAGAGTAACGGCCATGCCCAGTGCTGGTTGAAGACCAGAAACATGACCAGGCTGAGCACACGTCTCAGTCTTGCTCCGCTGCTCTGATCTGGGTCTGGGAGAGCAGAGATGGCTTGCACAGGTGAATGGGCCTTGCTGATTCCTAAATGCATGGAATGAATGAATGAACGAATGAATGAATGACTCGGCTTTAATGTTGCTTCCTCGATAAAGGCTTCCCTGACTCTGCCTCCCCAGACTGGTCGTGTTTCTAGCTATATGGTCTCTTAGATCCCGGTGTTTTTCTTCATAGCACCTACTCCAGATGTTAGCCGGTTAGTTCACTGGGTAGCTGGTTGGGTAAGGTCTGTCTCCCCTCTGCTAAATTACAAGCATCTTGAGGATGGAGACCATGTCTGTCTTGCTTAACAGCAGAGCCACAGTATTGGCTCAGTAAATATTGGACAGATGGATGGCTGGAATGGGTGATGGAACGGGTAGATGAATAGTGTAGAGGTGGATGGATTGGATGGATGGATTGGATGGATGGATGGATGGACGGACGGACGGACAGACAATGCCCAGGTAGAGGAGTGGGTGGGTGAATGCAAAGGTAGGTGGATAGCAGTATAAATGGGTAGGTGACTGTGTGGATGGGCAAGACAGATGGGTGAGTGGGTGGGTGGGTGGGTGGATGGATGGATGGATGGATGGATAGTGGGGTGGATGGACAGATGGGTGGGTAGATGGACAAATGGGTAGGTGAGTGAATAGATTGATGGATGGGTAGGTAGTTGGGTGACTATATGGACTAACAGAAGGACAAATGGATGAGTGGGTGGTTGAGAGCCCACTAGGCTAAAGCAGCATCCTATCTCCCCTTCAAAGGGGAGATGTCACGCAGATGAGGTGTGGCTGCCTGGCTGAATCTTCCAGAAGGAGTAGGCATCCACCCAGCTGATAGCATGGAGAAAGGGCATCCCAGGCAAATATTAACGCTTATGCAAAGGCTGTGAATAAGCCTTGCATTGAAGGTCAGTGACATTGAGTACCCCAGGGTGATGAGGCTGAAATGGGAGAAGGGCCATCATAGAAGGCCTTGGGTGCCATAGCAGGAATCTATAGAAGGTGCTAGGCCTGCTGACACCTGGGTCCTGCCCTGCAGACCATGGTGAGCATCTGGCATGATCTTCAAGGCATTGTGGACGGATCTCCTCTCCCCACTCGCCTCACTCCAGCCGTATCAGCTGTCCTTGAGTGCCTCAAACACCTTCAGCCTGGAATGTTCTATCTCCACCCCCTCTCTTCACCCAGCTAACTGCTAAATGTCCTTCACGGCTCAACTCATATGTCCCTTCCTCCAGGGAGCCTTCCTTGACTACCCCCTCTCCCCGGATCAGACTGGTCCGTCTGTTACACACCCGCCCCCACAGCACTGTGGAACTTCAGAGCACTGTCTGTAATTAGGCACCTACTGTACACCATGCTAGGAACGAATGGGTTTATAAGAAGCTTACAGCTCATTGTGAAGAGACAGATAATATTAAACAATAAACAGGCATAAGATAATGCGTATCACTATCATAATAGCTAACACCTGTGCAGCACTTACTATGTGCCAGGCGTCATTCCAAGTGCCTTCTTTTCTTTATTTTTTTACTTCTCAAAAAACATTTTGTTTAGACTTCTAGATTATCATTTTCCTCAAACTTTTTATTTGGAAGAATTTCAAGCCTACAGAAAAGTTAAAGGATAGTAGGGTAAACACCCTTCTATTCTTCACCTAGATTTACTAATCATTCACATTTCACCACTTTTGCCTTTTCTTGATAGAAATGTTTTCCCCTAAACTAGCTGACAGTAAGTTGCAGACATTGCAATTTGTTACCTGCAAATACTTCAGTGTGCGTGTCCCGGGAACAAGGACATACTCTCCCATGACCACAATTCCACTAGCACTCCCAGGAAAGTTAAGATTGATTTAAAATATTATCTAACATGTGGAACATATTCACATTACTCTGGTGGCCTTCAAAATGTCCTTTATAGCTGGGGTTCTTCCTCCCAACCCAGATCTAGTCAAGATTTGTGTGCTGCATCTGGTTGTCATGTCTAAGTGCTTGTAACATGCTAGTTAATCTCCCAATGAGGGGGGTATTGTCCCCATTTTACAGATGAGGAAACTGAGGCACAGGGAGGTTAAGTTGCTTGTCCAGGTTACACAGAGAGTGGTGGAACCTGTTGGTCTTTCTAATCTCCCTGCCTTTTTCTTGGCCCCTATGTTCTGTTCTTAACCCAGCAGGCAAAGGGATCATGTGAAACTGTATATCATATCAGGTCACTCCTCTGCTCAAAGCCCTGCCATGGCTCCCTACTTCTCTCAGAATAAAAGCCAAAGCCCTTGCAAGGCCCACACACACACACACCCAGCGCTTCTCTGACCTCTTCTCCCTTTCCCATCCCCTGGTTCCCCACTGCTGTTCCTCCAGCACATTCCAGCCACAGGGCCTTTGCACACGCTGTCCCCGCTGCCAGGAGCATTCTTCCCCTAGATACCACCACCAGGGCTCCCTCCTCACCCTCCTGCAAGTTTTACCCAAATGTCAGCATCACAACCCTCCCGAGCACTCCCCACTCCTCCTCCTCTGCTGTTCCATCTTGGCACATAACCACCGATAGACTAGATGTTTTAGAGATTCAGGTTGCCACCTGTCCCCTGCTGCCCTAGTGCAAGCTCCACGAGGGCAGGGATCGTGTGGTTTGATTGCTGCCGTGTCCCCAGCTCCTAGGACCCAGGCAGAGTCCTGAGTCACGCTGGTTGCTGTCCCCGCAGCATGTGTTCTGTGAGGAGTGCCTCTGCCTGTGGCTGGACCGCGAGCGCACCTGCCCGCTCTGCCGCTCCGTCGCCGCGGACACCCTGCGCTGCTGGAAGGACGGCGCCACGTCGGCACACTTCCAGGTGTATTAGGGTCGGACGCTGAGGACACCAGGGGGACGCCGGAGGGTCAGGGGGCTTCCTGGAATTCACATCCTGCCTCCTGCCTTCCACCGCCGCTGACCCCAAAGCCTGGCCCCGGCCTGGCCCCGCCACCTTGTCCTTCCTCTCCTGTCTGCAGCGTAGCGCGTGCATCCTTCCCCTGCGCCTGGGGAAGCCCTCCTGGCTTAGACGTGGTCCCCGCCCAGGTAGGTCTTCCGTCCCCCCTCCAAGTTGAGGACCTGGTACTATGTGAAGTCCCCACCTGTTGGTCATTTTAACCTGGTACCCAGTAGTGGACGCTGCAGCCCGGGGAGGAGGCTTGAGATCACAGCCTCCCTGCGGTGCCGGGTGGATTAGAATCACTGTGACCTGTGTTCACAACGCAGATGCTGGCCCCACCGTATACCTGTAATAGCTCAGTGTCCCGCTTAGTGTGTGCCAAGCACAGCATCGACACCCTGTTTGGGTCACCTCCCGTCTTCCCCACCCTGTGATGGAGGTGCTGTTGGCCTCCCCACTGTACGGTATGGTCACTCTCCCAGGGTCACCCAGCTGGCAATGGTGGACTGAGTCTCCAACACAAGCCTGGTCCCGCTTCAGAGCTCGAGCTCTTTTTTAATTTATTTTTTTTAAAGAGACGGGGGCTTGCTATGTTGCCCAGGCTGGATTCGAACTCCTGGGATCGAGCGCTCCTCCTGCGTTGGCCTTCCGAGTAGCTGGGACTACAGGCACACGCCAGTGTGCCCGGCAGAGCCTTCACCTTCGACCATCGTGCTGACCTGCTGTCACCGTGCTGACGTTCCAGGCGTGGGGCCCGGCACACAGGTGATTTTGATGCCCATCCCTGGTCAGGAGCGAGTGGCCCAAGTGCGCGGCGTGCTCGATTCAGGCTGTGCTGGGAACACGGGCGGCGGACGCCAGCTCCTGGAACCGACTCGTGGCTGGGTTCGCAGAAAAACTTGGCCCTTCAAATGGCTGGTTTCCTGGGTTTTGGCTGGGGTGCTCGATGCCATTTGGGTACCAAGAAAGGTCAGCTTTGGCCCAGATGTGGGTGCCGCTTGGCCTGCCATCTTTCACTCTCTTCTCCCTCCCTCCATTCTAAGTCCTGTTGACGGCTCCTGTGGACATTGCAGTCTCCTCTGGTAGCCGTCAGAGCAAAAGGGACGATGCGTATTGTGGATTCTTCCACGAGCCAGGGCGACGTTGTAGAGAGCAGTAGCAACCGTGTTTCCGTAATCTCTATGGCAAAGCCACTTCTCCACCTGTGCAGCTCTCCCTGTTGTAAAATCTGGGATTAGATGATTCAGGGGATCACACTGAAGCCACCAGAATCTTGCCTGCCATATCCCTGTCCCAACTCTGTTCTCGTTGTCAACCCCAGCACAATAGGCTGGCATCGAAGGCGTTGCAGAGAAAGCAGGCTGTGTGGTTAGCGAGCAGATTAGCATGCAAGCTCCAGGAGCATTGGAGTGGCCTCACTGCCACCTCGTTCTCAGCCAGTATTAACACACCCCTCCCCCTCATTGATTCCGGACCCTCCTCCCTGTGTGCCACCAAGCCAGGACTCTTTCCTTTGCTTGGCATCCCTGGCTCTCTCCTGGTAGCCAGCAAGACAGCTCTTCCAGGGCAATGTGGCATCTTTCAAGCTCTGTTACTATGGCAATGGCCGTGATGTTACAATCCCACTTGTCTGGATAATCAAGTAAGACAGCGGAGCGGAGGGAAACGGGGCCAGGTGGATGCAGCTGCTCTGTGTTCCCCCCGCCTTGAGGAGGAACTAAAGGGAGGCAACAGGAACTTCTGCAACTGGTTTTTTATCAGAAGGAGCATCCCGCCTGCAGACGCTGTCAAAGAGGCAGGCACAAGAAATTGGAGCTGGAGACGGCAGATTAAAGTGCGTGCGTGTGATGGAGCAGCTAGAGCCGTCCGTTGGGAGTCAGACCTGGAATTCTGATTCCAAACTCTGCTTCACTTTGGGAAGTCATTTTGCCTCCCGGTAGCCACCTCCAGGGTGACAAAACCCAGTATATGTATATAATCTGCTGGAACCAAGGAAACTAACAATGTAGGATGGTGGTGAATATGCTAATGGTTTTTCCAAGCCACTCCCCCTCCAAAAAAAAAAATTCTCTAGTATTCTGCAAATAATGAGCCACCTCTCTGATACCATAAAGAATGTCACAGGTAGGGGACATTCTGGGGCAGGTGGGATGGTTTAGTTTAGGATTTTATTTGTTCATTCCTTACCCTCTGGGGGAATGGCCCATGTGAGGTTTTCTCCTGGGTGGGAGGATTTAACGTCTGCCTTGGGGGCAACAGTGGCTCATGCAGAGTTTTCCCAGCACCAGGCTGTGTGATTTCCCCAACACGAGTGTGAAAGCAGCCAGGAGTCCCCACTGGAAAAGAACAATGCCGTTTCATAAACAAGTCTCATGGAGTATCAGGTTCAGAGCAGCCTGTTCTTCATATTTTATGATGCACACTGACTCAAGTTCCACAAAGTCCTTAGAAATGGTCCTCTTAATGTAAAAGATCTTGAGAATAATGCGAGGGAATAAGAGAGGCAAGCTTTGGACCTGGATGTAATAGTTTCATCACCTCCAAAAGAGAAGAGCATATAGTGCGTTAAGGAGACGCTCAGGCTGCTATGACTCGAAACCAGAAGGAGGAAATGTAAAGCAAGTTCTGGAATCTTTCAGTACTTTTGCTCTGGGACAAACAGCTGCCTTCGGTGTTTTTATGTCTCCTTAAGTCCCCTTCTGCCAATAAATATCATCTGTTGATGCAACTTATGTTTGTGGTCTTGAGTTTCCTTCCCACTCTTGGAGCCAAGTGGAACTATTTTAGATCAGATGAGAAGCAGCACTTCGTGGAGTGGGTGGTTATCTCACGTTGGTTTCTGCTAAAGCCGAGCCTGCGGAGGCGCACGTGATTTATTTGTAAATGCTCACATGAAAAACCAGTAAGGGAATAAAGAGTGAAACAGAACAGGGAAGGGGAGGAAGCCAAGTTCGTGGGCGACGTCTGGTGAAGTCCCAGCCTCAGCCCGATCCCCAGCGAGCTCTGTGGAGTGTACGTTGCAACTCAGAGTTGGTTGCACTGGGAGCATTTTGTACTCACAAAAACACACCAGTCAAGCTTTGGCTCTGGGCTGCTGGGGGGACTTCCCAGGCACTTCATGCCATCCCTTAGGGAGGCTCCAATGTCCAAGGACAAGCCTCTGAAGGTCTCAGGGACCAGCAAAGCACACGGAGCTGCAGGATGGGGACACAGACCTGGCAAAAGGGACCATAAAGGTGCTTACTGCAGAGTTTAACTATAGGTTGTGTGGAGCCAGAGCATGTAGGCTGATTCAAGAAGGGTTTGCCTGATTATGGTAGAGATTCAAATGTAAATTAATAGTGTTAGGTGACAATTTCATGCCTCCCAGGGCAACACGATGACACTAGCCATGAATACTTCATCAGCCAGACCTTTTTGGTTGCTGTTGTTAGAAAACCAATTCAAATATGCTTAAACAAAAAAAATGACTTTATTTGGTTCATGGAACAGTATGAGCTTCAGGTACAGCTGGATCGAGGGGCTCCAGTACAGAATAGTGTGTTTCCATCCTGTGATTGTTTTCCTTGGAGACAGTTTGATTTTCAGGCAGTTGGGTCTCATGCGGTGATGAGAGGGCCCCCGGTATCTCTGTGTTTATATTCTACCAGCTTATCAATGCCAGCAAAGAGAGCTTCTGCATTCCCAAAGCTCCAGCAGAGGTCCTGAGACCGACTGTCATTTGTCTCCAAACCAGTTGCTCTAGCCTGTGGGATGTGGGACACTGGCCAGACCTGGGTCAGGTGTCAAGCCCTGGAGTTAAGGATGGAAGTGGTGGGGAGGATGGATCAGTCCCTGAGAGTCACGTGGACTGAAAGCAGGGAAGGGGTGTGTGTCCAAAGGAAAAGAGGAGGTCTGTTATCTAAAACGCCATCCTGTACTCAACCCACCATTCTCAGGAAGAGACTAGAACCTGGTATCTTGGTATGTCTTAGAGCAGGTAGATGCAGAGTGGCCTGTTTGCCCGTTGTTGGAGACATGAATCTGTAGGCTCATGAGCTTCTGCACATGATGCCTTGCATAAAATATGGTTTTGTGCACTGACCTTGAGCTGCTGGGCAAGTTCCCCAAACCTGGTGCCCAACCCCCGGGTATGGTTTAGGCCAGTCCTTCCCTTAGGGGAGGTTCTAAGGAATTAGAAGAGGGAAAGAATGTGGCCTTCTGCTCCGGGGAAAGTTGGGGTGTGCAGGGTCCAGGGGCAGGGAGTCTCCCTCCACTGTGCATCCAGATGCTTCTGTAGTCTTTGAGGGCCAGCCTTCCAAAAAGGAAATGAAAACGCAAAGACCTTTGGCTAGAAGTGCACAACCAATTTTTTAATAAAGTCATTACAAATATGTACAAAGCGTCTCCAAGGTATGAAATTCCTCTTACAAAAGAGCACAACAAACCAACAACGTCAGAACCCAGAACGGAACATCCTTAAGCTTATTGCCTCTCTGGCTGGGCCAGGGGCATCCTGGAGGTTCCAGAAACCCCCACAGCTATCCCTGCCACCCACACGGGCTCCTTGGCGCTTAGAATGCAAAAGACTTGGGGAAGGGGGAATGTGGGGGTTCAGGTGGGGGCAGGAGGCAGGAAGGAGGTAAGAAAACCTTCCCACGTCCTAGCAAATAAGTCGGACAGGCTCTGTTTGCAAATCAGATGTCGTTCCCCAGGCCTTATAGAAACCAGGAATACAGGGGAGGAAATGAATACATAAAGTCTCCAAGGGAACCATCCACCCTGCCCTCGAGTGTCCCCAAGTGTGACACTCTTTCCTGTGGACCTAAGTCAGGCTCCCAGGCTCCCTGCTGGGCCACATGCCGGTGTCTGCCCTTGAAATCGCAGCGCCATGGGACCCCTGCAGGAAGGGATCCAGGATAGCAGAGCAGAGCTCGTGATCTTGGGGTCTCAGAGACTCATGTTCAAATCTTGGCTCAGCCACTCACTCTGTGTGTGGCCTTTAGCTATGTTGCTCAACCTCTCTGAGCCTCCGCTTCCTCAGCTGTCAAATGGGAGTGATAACAATATCATCTGCTCACGTGGGTGCGAGGACACACCGAGGGGATGACGTGTAAAGCACTTGGCCAGTACTTGGAAGCGATGAACACACCTTGACAGGTAGCTTCCACAGTTGTGTGAAGCAGCAAGGACCAGTCTTGTCATGCTGGGCATGAGTCTAGACTGAAGGCTTTTTAAAATCACCTTCCGCTAATCGTGTGGCTCTCGGTAAATACTATATAACAAACAATCTGCCAGCGAGGCTTGGGGTCACCATGGTGACCCAACAAATCTGTTAAAAATTGTGAACCAGACTGCAAAAGGGACATTTCATATCGTCTGGTTCCAAGCAGGGCTGCCCCTCTATGATCAATGAGAAAGTCTCTGCTGAGATGGAATTCTACAACCTGGCACGCAGCAGGTGCTCGATGAATCTGTGTTCCGTGGATGAATTAAAATTTTAAAAATAAGCTTTAAAATGACACTGTGATATCAACTTCCTCCCCCCATGGAACGTCCAGTCGGTTCCCATGGGACTAGGCCAGAGTGTCTAGCCGGTCCCCCTTACCCTCTAACCAACCTTTGACCCTCCGATTGGCCCAGATTGACTTAAGGGAACCTTCAGAAAAGAAATTGGTGTCAACCCAGAAGAACAAGACCTGTGTTCCGGTCTCTACAGCTTGTAATACCAGGTGGACGGACACTCAAAAAGTCCACAATGGTGAGCCAGTACCCCTAAAAGATACTTGTGTAGGAGATGAGTGGGAGAGGACTCCCCCAATTTCCCAAAAATGGAGAGTGAAATTTTGTCACTGTCAGAAACATGATGAAAGAGCTAGGAGTCTATAAGATCAGCTACACACATTGTAAAACCCATCACAGTGTCATTTTTCTGTGGCAGTATCATTTAAATCACCTTTCTTGTTTTTTCCATCAAAATAGAAAAGAAAAAAATGAGATCACTGGAAAAAATGGAAAAGAAGTCTCCAGTATATCCCAATGAAGGAGGTTTAAAAAAAACAAACAAACAAACAAACAGCACCAACAGGAATTGGGCTCTAGGCTCGGTGATGCTCACGGCCCAGGACCATGGACAGCAGCCAGTGGAGTTAATGGGCTCCCCAGAGAAACTTGCTACCCAAGCTGCATCTATGACAACTGCAATAGGAAATGGAACCCCAAATTTGAAAAGAGATCTTATTTGCTGGTGGGGGATCGGGGGTGAGGGAGGAGAAGCTTCCAGGCAGGAATGGATCTGATTTGGAATGTTGAAGTCCCAGGAGGCTCCAGTCCCTGTGGCTCGCGGACCCCCACCCCCTCTGGAAGCGAGCACCTCCATCAGGAACAGGCAGGCAGAATCC
>VBSM01003044.1:6527498-6540032 GCA_008086735.1 Cheirogaleus medius
TGCTCACCGCCCTGGCCCGCGTTTCCCAACTCCCCCCGCCTCCGCACTTGGGCGCAGAGGGGCGCACCCTGCCCGCCCCGCCGCAGCCTCCTCTTCTGGGCCTCCAGAGCACCCCGACCCCCGACCTCCACACACCTGCACAGGCACACGGGTCCTCCGCCTCCGGGAGGGGCACCCGACATCCTGCACCGCCCGGTCCCGGGCAGACAGCGCTTTTCCAATCTCTCCCGGACCCAAAGACCGGAGGAAGCCGAGTCTCGGCCTCCTCCCCATTTCTATTAGATTCCACTCCCTTCCCGTCTCTTCTAATTCACTTTTAAACTGTCTTGCAACTTGTTCTCCAGTGTCTCTTTTTCTCCACTCTCCCCGCGAACTTCCTTTCCCTCCCCATTTCGTCGCCTGTTTCTTTCTTTCCCTCTCCTCCCACCTTTTTCTGCCTTTTCCCAAATTCCCCGCTTTGGGCTTCGAGTAGCTCAACTCCCTTTTTCTGCTCCCCGGGCTCCTGCAAAATGTTGTTCCTGCCCCTGGGATTGGGCAGCCCCAGCCTGGCCCCTTCCAGCCCAGGGAGCCCCCGGCCTCTCTTCCAGGAGGGGGAGAAGGCGGAGAGAAGAGGCTGGGACCTCCGGCGCCCAAGAGTCTGGCGAAGAGCGCCCCAAGGCGCGCACTTCTAGCCAGCGCCCGGGCTGCGCGGGCCCACGCGACATCTGTCGCCTGCGCTCCCGACTCACACCCCGCGCACCCCCGCAGCTCCCTGGGCGCTGCCACCCCCCACGCTCCGGCTGCCGCCTCTCCCCGCGGGCGCAGACGCTCGGGCCTCGCCTTCGGGCTCGGTGCCAGCTTCCCAGGATGTCGGCGGCGCGCATGGCGGGGCTCGTCCCGGACCGAGCGCGGCTGGCTGTGTCACCTTAGTTCTTCACCTTCCGGCCCTACACTCACCCAAGGTGGGCTCAGCCTGATTCTCTCCACGTTCATTCTCTGCAGCGCTACCTCTATTCCAAAACCCAGAAAGACGATCTTTACATTTCTGCTCCCCCAAAGCGCCTAGGACAGTGCCAGGCGCACAGCTGGGCTCAATAATTCCCCCACCGCAAGAGCCTAGCACCTTTCTCCTACAGATACCAAACACACTAGGAGCTCAACAGCCTCTTCCCATGCCCCCACCCCGCGCGCGCAGTGCCTAGCATACAGCAAGCTCTCAAAACATTCCCTCCCTAAACAGTGCCCAGCACCCAGAAGGAGCTCAATAAATGCTCCTTGGTTAAGACTTCTCCTTGGAGTTTTCGTAAGAATCTCGCATTTCAGCCCACTCCTCATCGCAGCGACAACCGTCTGGGGCCGAGGAGGCCAAGCTCCTTAAACGGGACACCTCGCTGGAGGAGCGAAGTTGGCAGGGCAAAAGAAAACTGCAAATGCGCGGGGCTTGGGGAGAAGGGGTGGGCCCGCCAGACACCTGGAGGGGGGAGGACGTCGCGAGATGCGCTCGGGGCGCCAGAGAATGGCGATCAGAAACTGGAGAAGTGACACTTAGGGAGAAAGGGTTTGGGAGCAGAGGTGATGGAGACCGTAGTGACTCAGGAATGGCAAGTGGCTTGGAAGGGGATCCGAAGAACTGTCTTGAAACCGCAATAGATTTATAATTATTTGGCGTGGCTTATAACTACATTGTCATAACAAGCGCATTTTTTACTTGCATCGCGTGTTTACTCGTGGGGCTGGAGGGGATTATGGAGGCTGAGGTCCTGCCAAAGCCACTGCGCTGGGGGGATGCGCTTGCAAGATGGGCTGAAGAAGTCAGAGAGGAGGAGGAGAAACGGTGGGCCTGACACTTGGAAGGAGAGGTGGGGACTAGGTAGGAGAGGAGGACGCAGATCCTTGCAGGAGAAGGGAGCAGAGGAAGGAGGAGACGGGAAAGAGAAGAAAGCCAAACTTGCCGCTCGCCCGCTCCCGGGCCAGCCCGGCGTCTCCAGCGCCCAGCTGCCGCGCCCTGGCGCTCGCTCGCTAGCTCGCGTACCTGTTGCTCGCTCCGGCTGAGTCTCGGCTCCGGCCCCACCAAGAAGCCCCGCGTTCCTACAAGTTCCGCCTGCCGAGCAGCCAGGCCGCCAGCGCCGCCACCTGCGCGGCCGCGCACAGCCAGGGCCAGTAGGAGGTGAGCGCGCCCGGCGCTGGCGCCCTCCGGCTCCGCGCGCGGCGCCGCCACATGGTGCGCTGGTGCAGCTCGTCGCCGAGCGCCTTGAGCCGGGCGGCCGTGAGCTGCGCGGCGGACGAGCGCAGACCCAGGCGACCCGCGCTGCAGGCGCACACGGCCGGGGGGCCGCGGCCGCGGTGCAGGGGGCACGGGCACATGACCGCTGGCCTCGCTCCCTCCCCGCGCTCGGGCGCCCCTCGCCTCCTCTCCGTCCGGCCTCAGCGCCCGCAGCCGCCGCGCTCCCGCCGCCGGGGGCCTCCCCTGGACACCAAGTTTCTCCTTGTGTTGTGCGTTTGTTGTGCTGACGGCGCTATTATTAATTAAAGTGTCACATGGTGGAGGGGGGCGGGGAGGGCGCAGGGAGGGGGGGTTACATCATCCGGCCCCGGGCGGGGGGGGCTGCAGGCAGAAGAAACCGAGAGGTAACTTTTAACCCTAACGGCGCCGGCAGCGAGGGGGCGCGCGGTTTGGGAGGCGAGGAGGCGCCCCGCGGCGGAGGTCCCGAGCTTTGGGGGTCACGGGGGACCCCCGCGGAGGCGAGGAGCGCGAGGGAAGATTTTTCTCCTTCCCCTTTGCCTGAATTCAGCTCCAGTTCCGAGTTGGCGAGGGAAGCAAGCTTGTTTGCGGTTTTGGATGGAGCTGATGTCGAATTCGGCTGCATTATTCAAAAATATTCCGACGCTGTTGTTTTGTTTGGGGGAGGTGGGTGGATTCAAAATCTTATGGAAGGGCCAGAGGAAACCTAACTTGCCTCACCTCTGGTCTGACTGGGCACCTGTAGGCTTTGGGTTCGAACACATCCGACACATGCCCCCACTCCGCTCTGGCCTTGGCTGCCTGACCCTAACGCGCCCCTAGCGCCGGGTTCGAAACCTGGATAAAGAGGGGGGGGGTCCGGCTTGAGCTTGGGTAGGGCGCGGATGCGCGCTTTGGTGGCGCACAGAACCCGCATCCGAAAGACCCCTACAAGGTGCTTTCTGGAAGGAAACTTCTTGTCTGCTTTCTTTGTGAATATTATTTTCCTGATGGGGTTACAGTTTCTAGCGGCGATCTTGATTTAATGCGCGGTGGAGACCCTACGGAGCCGGTGGGGAGGGGCGGGGGCCTTTGGTTCCCCTCTTTCTAATCCGACGGCCGCCCCTGTGCCCTTCCAGACTAGAAAGGCTGGAGTTAAGGTACAGATGGGCGAGAGGGCTCCCAGGATTTGGGGGGATGGGGATCCAGACAACTGGAGCTCGGAGGTGGCTCCAAGGCGGTGGTCTGGCCCATACTGGGGAAGCCCTCGGCCGGATGAGTCCTTTGGCTCCTTAGAAAAGATCCTTCCAGACTATGCCCTTAGTTTTGGTCTGGGTTTATCACGCGGAGAGATTTTCCCCGTGGCCTGCAGCACGGTGAAAGAACAAGGTCAGGGCTCAGATGCCACTGGGCTCTATGATCTGGGTGGCCCGTACCCTCCCCCAGCCCCAATTTTCCTAGCCTTAATAATGGCCCCGTTTACAGAGTGCTTTCTGTGTCTGGCACACGTAGGCTTCCAGTGCTCCTGCATCTGCTGACTAAAGTAACTCTCCCAGGAATTAAATGTTGAGGGGTGTGCGATTACTATACTGTTTTAAAGATGAGGAAACTGAGGCACAGGTGGATAAGGCCTCTTGCCCAAGCTCACAGAGTTGGAGTCGCCTGCATCTAAACTAGGACAATCTGCCGCAGGCTCTAAACTCTTAACCACGGTTTTATACTGCCCCCTGTAATCTGGGAATAATAATACCTCCCTCCCAGGATTGGGGCAGAGATTAAATGAGAGAAATGTGTGCCAAGCACCTGGCACACAGTGGGCCCTGGATAAACCTTGGTTCCCTTTGCTCCTGGCCAGAACTACTTCCCCGTTCTCCTGGGACTCACCTCCTTAATCCCCCCTAGTCTTTGCAGAGGGGACCTGATCCACTGCCCGGGTGGAGCGTTCCAAGAATGAAGATACAGTGTCTATTTAAAAAGCCCTTTGGATTTAAATTGAACAATTCCCTCCCCCCCCCTTTTTAATCTGCACGCTTTTAACGGCTCACTTCATGGACATTAATTTTAATGGGACGATTATTACCCTGTTTGGAAGGCTGCCCCTCGAAATGCTGGGCTCACAAGGTGGTGCTGGGTCGGGTCCCAGCAGCTTGGATGTTGTCTGTAGAAGAGACAGCGCAGCCCTGGCCGTGGGGACCCATCCCATCCGGCAGCAGGGGGAGAAGGGAAGGGGTGATGGAAAGGGAAGACCTCTCTCTCCCTGAAGCTCTGAGTCGGACAGTCCTTCTTCTGCTCACACTAGACTTATCCTGCCCTATCTGACTATGCATTAACTGGAAAACTTGGCCTTGAGACGTGGCATTTTGTAGCCTCCATTTCCTTAACTGTAAAATGGGAATAATAACAGTGCCTACCTAACAGTGCACATACTATACTAGGAAACCCTTAGCACAGCGCCTGGCACAACGTTAACATTTAATAAATGTTGACTACTGTTAATATTTTAAAGTAGATCATGTAGTTGTTACACTGTCTACTTTGAAGAATATTGGGGACCCACACCCTCAAATATGTAGGGTTCCCCTAGTGTGAATTGGTGATTCCATTCCATTAATGTTAAGTGTTGCCCAGAGAAAGCAAATTCTTTGGGAGAGTAACATAGTATCTCCTAACACTTTAGTAAAAATGAGTTTTGATTTTAAGGTTTCATTTAATAAATACTTGTATATTGCTTACTCTGTACCAGGCACTGGTTTTTTGTTGTTGTTGCTGTTTGTTTGTTTGTTTGTTTGTTTTTGAGTCAGGGTCTTGCTCTGTTGCCGCAGGCAAGAGTGCAGTGGTGTCATCATAGGTCACTGCAACCTCGAACTCTTGTGCTCAAGTAAACCCCCTGCCTCAGCCTCCCGAGTAGCTGGGACTAGAAGAACACGTCACTATGCCCAGCTAATTTCTTTTAAATTTCTTTTTTGGAAACGGGGTCTCACTATGTTGCCCAGGCTGGTCTCAAACTCCTGGCCTCAAGCCATCCTCTGTCCTGCCCCAGGCTCCCAAAGTGCTGGGATTACAGGCGTGAGCCACTGCACCCAGCCTGTGCCTGAGACATAGTAACTCATTTAATTATCCTAATAACCCTATGAGACAGGTACTATTATTAGCCCAATATTTTGGATGAGCAAACCACGGTAGAGCATTTAAGTAACTTAGCCAAAGTCTCACAGCTGTCTGGCCCCAGCGTTTGTGCTCTTTAGCATTATGTCACCACTGGGGACTTGGGAAGAGGGAGGGAGGGAGGCTGTTATGGGATGAATTGTGTCTCCACCCACCCAAATTTATATGTTGAAGTCCTAGCCCCAGGTACTTCAGAATATGACTGTGTTTGGAGACAGAGTCTTTAAAAAAGTAATTAAGTTAGAATGAGGTCATTAGGGTGGGCCCTAATCCAATAGGACTGGTGTCTTTAGGAGAAGAGAGAATCAGGGCACAGATGCACACAGAGGGGAGGCGTGTGACGACAGAGGGAGAAGACAGCTGTCTACAAGCTAAGGAGAAAGTCCTTCCCTCACGGCCTTCAGAAGGAACCAACCCTGCGGACGCGTTGATCTTGGACTTCCAGCTTCTAGAACTGTGAGAAGATACATTTCTGTAGTTTATGCCACCCAGACTGTGGTACGTTGCTCGGGCAGCCCTAGAAAATTCCTACAGAGAAGAAGAATGTCCTACACAGGAAGCTAGAAGCAGGTATGTCAGCAGGCTGTGGCTGCTTTTACCCTGGGGTATGTATGTGCTTGCATGTTTTCGTGGGTTCTTGGGAAGGTGAGTTACAGGACTGTTCACCTACTCCTCTTCTTTCTCTTCTGTGTCCTGTTGGAGAACTTTTAAGGCAGGAGGAGTTCTAGGAGATTATTTCGGAAAACAGTTTATGGAAACCCATTTGGTCATTCAGAGAGAATTTCCTACCAGTTGCAAGGAAGTGCAACTTCTCTCTCATAAAGTGAAGAAATGAGACAGGTTTTCTAGTCCTTGAAGGTTTCTTGTGGTCTCCCAGCTCAAAACTGGGCACACAGTAGGCAATCTAACTTTTTTCAAGTAATAGCTGAATGAATGAATGAATGAATGGAAAGTAAGCATCCTGCTTTGTCTTTCTTTCAAACATACACAGTGATATATGTAGAATTGTTAGAATCAGTTTCACATATATATAAATTCTTGCCCCAAATCACTCCTTTATCTCCCACAAAAATGAATACTCAAGTGTTTTGGGCAGGAAGGGATTGGATATTTCTTTTCTTTAATTAAAACAATAATTACCTATCCTGATGTTTGAGACCGAGTGAGCCTTACCTTATGGTGTTTTAATTTGTGTGGCTTGGTGGAGCGGTAAGTGGATAAACAGCTGTGTTTCCTGAAGCCATGTACTAATGCGAAGGCTAGATTTGGTGCCAGGAGTCTGCTTGGTGAACTACAGAGTTCTTGAATTGAAGTCAGAGTTAGACCAGAGGGGTTTGACACGCTGAGCCAGAGAGACCCAGGTTTGAACCCTATCTGTGGGGTTTGAGCCCCACCATGTGATACCTGGGTACCTTGGGCATGTGTATTTTCCATCTCTCCTAGCCTCCACTTTCCCATCTGTAAAATGGGAATAATAATCCTAGTACCTACCGAACTGAGTTGTTTTGAGGATTAAACGAGAGAACATCCGTCAAGTGTTTAGCAAAGTACTTGGCACTCAATAAATATTAGTTATGGTCTTTGTTGATATCTTGGGATTATTAAGCATCCACTTAAGAAACAGAACAGGGACCCTGACCCAAACCTACTGGGAAAACTAGAGGATTCAGATTTCAGTGAATGCAATATTCAGTTACATCATAGTAATTCCCAGGAAAGTCCCCTCCGTCCGATAGATGCGGATCGGGACAGCTCTCATCTCTCACATTTATCCTGTTTAACCCTCCCATACCTGGAGAGATGGGGTGACCCCTTCTCCAGGGAGCTCCTAATGATGCATCTGATACCTCTCCCTTAAGGATCTTGTTGTGAGTAAAGAGGGGAGAGCGGACGAATGTCCACAGCAGGGGAGAAAAAATTAACCAGCTCCTAATTATAGTTTCATCAACACTTTCGGTGTAAAGGGTAAACCTCACTTAAATAAAACCGAATTCCTTGATTACCAGAGTCGCAGGAGATAGCGTTGATTAAACCTGCGCCCCTGCTGTGAAAATTCGGTCATATTGTCCTTTGCTCAGGCAATAGTCACTTTATTGAAGGCAACTGAGCTTAGTTTAAACAAGCGAATTCCTAGACTTGAAATTCTGCGGATGAGAGTATAAAATGAGGATAAATGCTGAAAAACAGTTTGGCACACCTGGAAAAACTGAAAATGCACATGCCCTATGACCTGCTGTCTCCATCTCTAGCCGTTGACTCAAGACCAGTAGTTCTCAACTGGGGACAGCTTTGTTCCCCTAGAGACATTTGGCAATGTCTGGAGACGTTTTGCATTGTCAAAACTGAGGGACGTTATCGGCGCCTAGTGGATAGAAACCAGGGATGCTGCTAACCATCCTACAATGCACAGATGATAAAGAATTTTCTGGCCCCAAACGTCAATAGTGCTGAGTGTGAGAAATGCTGCCCTACATATATCAGTACACATTTGGTGAAAATAACAGAAAATCCAACTGGTAGAGCCTTAAATCATAAGGATTTTTATTGTTTACTTGACAAGTCAAGAGCAAGGCTTGGCAAACTATAGCCCGTGGGCTAATCTGGTCCACTGCCTGCTTTTATAATAGTTTTATTAAAACATAGTCATGCTTATTCAGTTACCAGTTAAAGAAGTCAAATCACTGCAACAGAGGCTATATGGCCCACAAAACCTAAAATATTTACTATTTGGCCTTTTGCAGAAAAAGTGTACCGACTAGTGGTCCAGAGGAAGGCAGGCTCAGGGTTGAGTTTGTGGTGCAAATATTTCAAGGTTCTGGCTGTGCCTGTGCTTCCATATCCTTAGTATGTTGGTTTTAGTCCTCAGGCTTATTGCCTTGTGGCAGCAAAGTGGCTGCCACAGCTCCAGATATCACATCTTCAATGATAGCATCCAATGCAAAAAAAATGAGAAGGACAAGGAAAATATCTCCTGGTGTAAGTCTCTTGTTCAGGGGGAAAACCTTTCTTAGACACCCCCCAGCAGACTCTCCTTTATCTCATTAGCTAGACGGAGGTCACATACTCACTTCCAGACCAATGAGCTGGCAAAAGGTAATGTAATTGCCATGTGCACTGGGTTGAATAGTATTCCCCCCAAAAGTTCAGCGCCACCTGAAACCTGTGAATGTGACATTTGGAAATAGGGTTTTTGCAGATATAATCAAGTTAAGATGAGGTCATACTGGATTAGGGTGGATCTTAATCCAATGACTGGTGTCCTTAATTTTTTTTTTTTTTTTTGAGACAGAGTCTCTGTCACCCTGAGTAGAGTGTAGTGATTGGAAAACTATGGCCTTTAATTGAAATTTTTGTCTATGGGGACTATATTCCAAGACCCCGGGTGGATGCCAGAAACCATGGATAGTACCAAACCCTCTATATATTGTGTTTTTTCCTATATATACCTATGATAAAGTTTAACTTATAAATTAGGCAGAGTAAGATATTAACAACAACAATAATAAAATAGAACAATTATAACAACATACTAGCATCACTACTCTTGTGCTTTGGGGCCATTATTAAGTAAAATAAGGGTTACTTAAACAAAAGCACCGCATTGCCTCGACAGTCACTCTGATGACTGAGACATCAACTAAGTGACTAAGGGACAGGTGGCGTATACAGTGCGGAGACGCTGGACAGAGAGATGAGTCATGCCCTGTTGAGGATGGAGCAGGATGGCTCAAGATTTCATCACACTACTCAGAATGGTGTGAAATTTAAAACTTACTAATTTCTTATTTCTGGAATTTTCTGTTTAATATTTTCCAACATCAGTTGACCGTGGGTGACTGAAACCACAGAAAATGAAACTGTGGATAAGGAGGGGCTACTGTAATTGTAGATTCACATGCAATTTTAGAAATAATATAGGGAGATTCCCTATACACTTTGCCCAGTTTCCCCGAATGGTAATATTTTGCAAAACCATAGTATGGTATTATAAACAGGATATTGACCCACTGATCTTATTCTAATTTCCCCAATTTTACCTATACTTGTGCGTGTTGAGTTCTATACAGTTTTATCGCCTGTGTGGGTTCATGTATCCACCACCACGGTAGAGATACCGATTCCATAGTACAGACGTACCATAGTTTGTTTAACCAGCCTCCCATTGAAGAATATCTAGATTGTTTCCAGTTTTGGGCTATGAGAAATAAAACTGCTATGAACATTTGTGTACAGGTTTTTGTGTGAACATAAGTTTTTCTTTTTTTTTTTTTTCTGGGATAAATGCCCAGGAATACAATTGTTGGATCATACGGTAGTTGCATGTTTCATTTTCTAAGAAACTGCCAAACTGTTTTCCAGAGTGGCTGCACCATTTTATATTCCCGCTAGTAATGTATGAGGGGTTCAGTTATTCCAGATCCTCTCCAGCAATTGGTGTTGTCACTATTTTTTCTTTTTGCCATTTTGACAGGTGTGTAGTGATAGTCATTGTGGTTTAATTTGCTCTCGCCTAATAAATGGCTAATGCTGTTGACCATCATTTCATGTACTTATTTGCTATCTGTATGTTCTTGTTGGTGAAGCCATCTATCTTTGTAAATAAAGTTTTATTGGAACACACTCGCACCTGTTCATGTATGTCTCCTCTCTGTCTGCATTTGCACTACAACAGCAGAGGTAAGTGACAGAGACTGTATGGTCTACAAGCCCAAAATATTTACTATCTGTCCCTGCACAGAAAAATGTTGCCAATCACTGTGTTAGAAAAATCATGATTTATTTGTTGAAACTGGGCACATGGCTGTCCAAAAAAAAAAAAAATATCAGGGTTTTATTGGCAAGGAAGAAGAGAGGAAATGATGGTTATCTACTGTGCTAGACAAATTCTCCCAGTGGTGCTCAAAGATATTCGTTGCAGCATTGTTCGAAATAATCAAAATTTGGAAGCAACAAAGATATCCATCAAGAGGAGAGTGGTTAAAAAAAATGTGGTATGTTCACAATATGGAATACTGTAAGGAATTACAAGGAATGCACTAGATTTAAAGATAGATATATTTCAAAGGCATAATGTTGAGCAAAATAAGGCATTTTTTAAATAAAGCAATTATTTGTAGAGTTTGATACTGTTTATGTAAATTTGAAATTCACATGAAACTATACTATAAATGATTCACGGACACACATATTTGTTTAAAATAGGCTGAAAGAATACCTGTGGAATTCGTGATAGTGGTTTTGCCTTTGCCCCTGGGAGTTGGAGGGGTAGAAATAGCAACAGGGTAGTTGACAAAGGGGACTTTGGAATGATATGTATATGCCTGTTAAGAGTTTATGCTGGCACAGTGACATGGACCTGTAATCCCAGCTACTCGGGAAGCTCAGGTCGGAGGATCCCTTGAGCCCAGTAGTTTGAGACCAGCCTGGGCAACATAGCAAGACCCTGTCTCAAAAATTTTAAAAATTTAAGAAAAAAAAGAGTTCGAGTGCATTTTCCATACATAGCTCAATTTCAGGAATTCGATAGGAGGTTGGCTGTGACTTTATGTGGCATCTTTGCATTTTCCCACTCTCCTTTGGTCCACAAAGTAAAGGGGATCTCAGAACTCACTGGTTTCTCTGGTTATTACAGTGTCCGGAGGGGGTAGCAGACACATCATTTATGCCTGCTCAGCATTCGCCCTCTGCCTTTAGAGAACTGGTCTCCGTGTTCCAACCCCTTGGCCACAGAGGTGGACAGCTGACCCACAGCGGCCACCACACTTCCCTGGCCTCAGTAATTGCTTGGATATGGACATGTGGCCAGCGTCCTGCTTGCTACAGGAGCAAGCCCCCTTCTGAGGTGTGGCCTTTGGGATTGATCCTGAGAGCTTAGCCTAGGGTCGGTTTCTTCAGACCCCTCAACAAGCCCGCAAGCCATCTAACCCACTGTGACATTCCTTTTCTGCTCAGAAGAGATTTTCTCCTGTACAGCAGAACCCTGCCTGATATGCCATGAATAAGAAAATTAAAATCTAAGGCCTGACACGCGGTATGTTCCCAGAGCTCCTCTCAAGAAGTAAAACAGTTAGTGACCCTATGTCGTGGAGAGATGTCCAGAAAAGAACAATTGATTAAATGCAATTGAGTAACTCTGGCATTCGCTGTGATGTGCTACCCAGAACCCTCTTCAGCAGTGATTATAAATTTTTTCTGCAGGTTGGGATCACCCGGGAACTTTTAAAAGTCCTGAGCCCAGGACACACCCCAGACCAATGAAACCAGAATGTCTGGCGTGGGAGCCAGACAATAGTTTTTACAGATTTCTAGGCGACTCCCGTGTACAGCCAAGTTTGGGATGCACTGCCCTTCAGGAAGGACGGCCGTGTTCCTCCAGGTGCTGTGAATGTTCTGGAAGGCTCGCCTAACCTGGGACCGCCTCAGTTGAAGGAAGCATCTCACCCAAGATCGTATTTCCTTCCAGGGACAGTCTGCATCCATAGACTAACCACTATGGGGTCATAAAGGCCTAGTCCTTTTGCTACAGTTTGAGACAACCCCAAGGGACAGAGCTGCTTGCCACAGTGACGACCTCATAGCTCCACTTCTCCCTGCGCCAAGTCCTGCTTCCTTCTCCTCCCTTCCATCGCTAGCGATCCCAAGGATGTCCCGGAAAAAAATGTCTGCATGGGAATCTCCGTCTCAGATTCTGCTTCCTGGGAAACCCACCCTGTGACAGTGACCATGTGAGATCTTCCACCTTTGTCCAGATGAAAGTCCCGACATGGGGAATGAAAGGACAACACAGGTGACATCAATGATTGGACCAGCGGTGAGCACGTGATCTGAGGCAGCCAATGAGCCAATCAGATTTGCTCCCTCTGGGGGGGGGGGACTCCAGGTGTCGGCGAGGATTTGCCAATTGGCAGTGAGGAGAGACTGGAGCAAGCACAGTGGTGCCAGCTGACATTCCAGACGCCAGAGCTGTCTTGGATCCTAGTGGTTTCCAGTCCTAACTTGATCCATTCATTCTTCATCCACGTGTTTTTGAACAGGTGAGTTCTAGAAAGAGGGATCTTTATAGCTTTGCCTCTACTTAGCTCATTTCCAGTCACTGCTTGGATTCCAAATCTAGGCCAGGTGCAGTGGCTCATGCCTGTAATCCCAGCACTTTGGGAGGCCGAGGCAGG
>VBSM01003044.1:6558101-6575875 GCA_008086735.1 Cheirogaleus medius
GCGCCCAACCAATTTTTTTGGTCTCGAAGAACACACAGGTGAAACTGGAACTCACCATTCCCTCTGGTTGAGATTGTGTGGGTCTGCTCTGCTCAGCTTTTGCAGTATGTGGAAAGCTGAGATAAACTTTAGAAAACAGTCTCCTTTCAGTCACAGATTTAATAGAAGCGGTATTACAGATCTCTTATTTGAACTCAAGGTGCTTTTCTCAGTTTCTTAAAACACCACCTAGAGAGATCTTTCATGTTCTCTTTGCCCTGGAGATGTACACTGGGAACCAAAACCTTAAGTCAGTTTCTTTACTTTTTACTGATTTGGCTCTTAGTGATTATCCCTTCTTCTGTTAAACAAGAGAAGACAGATTAAATTTCTAACAGTAAGGCAAAAAACCAATCCATTTACAGAATTAGTCTTACATTAGCACATAGGAGTACAAATCAGCCTCCCTGGGGATGGATCTATTTGCAATTTCTCTCAGCATTTTTGGAGTAAGTCCAGTAGACTTTGGGAAAATCTAGTATTCACTGACTTCAAATTAACAAAGTAATATGACCCCTTTGTGGGTTTTTTTGCTTGATTAGGAAAGAGGGGATGGATTGATTTTTATATCTGCCTGTGATTTAGGGTTGTGGTTCTCAACTTTTAATGTACTTGAGGATCCCTGAGAAAAAGATGTTTAAGCAGTAGATCTGGAAATTTGGTGGGAACCTGAGCACTCTTTTGTAAAACTCCACAGGTGATTTTGATACAGGACAAGAGTCACCAATACTGATAGAGAATCATTATCTGAGTCATTGTCAAGGAATTAAAAGCCAGGTTGTATGTTATAAAAAAGATACTTTTCTTTAAATTTGAAGGAATGCTAATACTTTGAATTAATTGGTCTTTAGAATAAACTTGGCCAGTCTCACATTGCTTGGAGCTGTTAAATTACTACAAAATTACTCTCTATAAACATTGTAGTCACATTGACACTTTTATAGTGTGACCGAGTTTCCCTATATTAATATTTCCAATGCCTTTAATTTCTTCCTTTTTGAAATATCTGTTTCTGAAATGCCAAGTTGTCCATTTTCATGTTTTTAAGTCAATATAGAGTTGGATTAATGTGGCCCATAACTTTGGATGGCTGTGTGCTTTACAACAGTCTAGGTGGCTGAAGTCTGATAGTGTCTTTTTATTTTTATTTTTAATTATGATATTATAATTGTACTTATTTATGGGATACAGTGTGGCATTTCAATAAATGTATACAATGTGCGTATCCATCACCTCAAACACTTTTTGTGTGTGTTGGGAACATCTTTTAGAAACAAGGTATTTCTCTGCACACTAGTAGCAAGTAGTATTTTTTCCCTACGTTTGTGGACGGTGGGAAGTACCAGATCAGAGTGCTTAAGACATTCTGCTGCTGCTACAGTATTAGGATTTATGTGGTTACCAGGCTACAGCCTTTGCCCAGGATGTGGCTTTGTATTCTTGTGAAATCATGCCTACCTGTATAAAAAAGTTGTGTTTTCAGCCTCAGGGTCAAACATGTTCATAACTCTGCCTTTTGTAAGGTGTTTCCCAAATGATATGTTACTAATAACAAACTGAAGTTTATGAATCATTTACTTATCCTTGAATTTACTCTATTTTGTTGGCTGTCTGTGTAATAATGTCACTCTCAATTACCTGCATTCCAGTATGCCTCCTTCAGTAGAAGAGAAGGAAGTAGGTATCTAGACTGATGTCTCTGGCGTTGTGCATAGGAACTCTTGGGAATGTATTGAACACATGACTATCGTGGGTCACATCTGTGGTTTCGGTAAAAAAGGTTGGACTTTGCACAAAACAGACTGTGAGGTGGAGATTTGCTTGTAGATGTTTTATGGGGTCAGCCTTTCAGAAAGGTCCCGAATTGAGGCAGGGGGCCAGGCCTTTGTGCCGAGGCATTGACTAGTCATTGAGTGCAGACTGCCCTCGGGGAGGGGATATAACTTGGACAAAGCAGCTTGTTTGGCCAAAGGCAGTGCCTAGGAAGGGACTCAGCTATGAGTCAACAGTATGCAGCATTTTCATCCAGGGGCATCAGTGTCTGGGACCTGAAGGGGGAATCTGAGTGACCCGCTACAGCATCCACTATGAGAGCCATTGATAGAATGTCTTGCCAAAATTATTCCAAGTGTGCAGCATGAAACGTCAGCATTTGGTCTCCTGACCTCATGAGTCTACATCTTTTCTTAAGATGTGGATCTTCCTTTAGTATATGGGTTTCTTTTTTCCCCCCTGCCGTTTCCCAGCCAGTGGTTAGCAACAGGGAAGGTCATTTACATGGAAGTCTGGGACTTGATCTGTTTTGGAGTTTAGATCTTAATTGTAAGAGCACAGTGATTGGGGGAAAATAAAGTTTGGCTATGTAATGTTGGTATTTACATAATTACAATTTAGTGCTTTGAAACAGTGGTTGCCTTCCAGAACTTTCTAATAGTCAAGAATGATCACAGTACATGCATTAATTAACAGTGATCCAGTGTGGAGTCTCATTTTATTCTTAATAGCATACTTATTTCATAGAGTGCTTTTGTCTGTTTTGATGGGGAAGCTCAGACATGTTTAGCCCAGTCGCTTGGCTGGTAAGGTGGCAGAACAGGTTTATCAGTTGGAATCTTTGTTCTGAATCAGTTTGAACCGTGCTGTGCTGTATCTCAGAGATTGTGGTGGTTGCGATCAAGATAATGGTGGCAGGGCTGGGGTTATGCTAAGACAGAGCCATTATTATCTTCCAGGGTGAGGATGGAGAATAGGCCAGCTGAACAGGCAAAAGATGGAAGGCTCCTGCTACTAGAAGTGTGACTTTGCTGCACCAGAATAACTAAAAATAAAGCAGATGCTGTCTCGTGCCTCATCAGAGTGTGTCAAGTTCAGAAATCAGTTCACATTGAGTCCTGAATGGGACCAATTGAAGAAAGCAATACCTGGCAAGTCTCTAACAGTGAAAAGCTAAATGAAAGTTCAGTTTCAGTGAGTGTGGGCTTTTCTTTGCCTTTGTTCTGGTTGTATGAGGATAAGGAACATTATTCTCTTGTTTCTTTATCAAGTAGGTAAAGTAGGCTGGTCTCTCCATTTCACGAGATCAAAATAATCCCACAGAGAAAGCACTAGGAAGTTCAGTTTTGCAGATGAACATCTCTCGTCTTGTGTGCAGCTTTCCTTAACGGGCAGTGACTCCCTCCAGTGTTGTGTTGAGGAGTCTCAAGTTGTGTCTGGGCTGAGAGAGAAAGTGATGCCTCTTTTTCTTGATGAGTGAATCCAATTAGTTGTGTGAGGGGACCTAGCCTGACATTAGACCAATGACTTTCCATTATTTTTTTAGGCAAGGACCCTGTGTCTTCTAATTGAACTTGCAGATTTTTTTCTTGTTTTTTTCTTTACGGCCAACATTTCTCTCCTGATTTAACATTCTGTTCCTCCTTTGCCCACAGAGAGCTGTCAGCTCTTTTTCTTTTTTCCTCTAGAGATCCTTTTTGGCCTTCCTGTTTAACTTTGCACTGTTTTTGTAGTTGAATACCACATTTCCTTCTTATGCTCTGCATTCGCTTTTAGTCCTGAGACTCCTAGATGAATAGCAACATGATTCCAGAAAAATCTTTACCCTGAGTCTTGGTAGAGTCTAAATCAGTGCTCATATTCCCTTAAAAATGCTGAGACTATTTTCTGTTTTGAGACTACAGCCTTGCGATACATAAGACTGTTGTATTTGAGTGGTGAATAACAATTTTCTCAAAACCAATAAGTCACTGATGCCAGTCAAAGTTTATTAAAAATGAATTTTATTAAGTGAGTTCTATTGGGACAAACAAAGCAGCTTTCCCTAGCTTTGCAGAAGCACATACCAAAGTGAGCCTTGGCAGGTGGATTTGGGAGCAGGCAGAGAGGTACATGTGCACACTTGGCTTTTTTCTGTTTCACACTCATATTTCTTTGTGCTACCAGGATCGTCATGACAGCCTTATCTCTCAAATAAAGCCTGTTACCTCATCTCTAATTGCTTATCCAAAGGCAGGCGCGCTCTAATTTCTCTGCATTAATAAATGACACCAAAGAAGAACTGCTTTGTTTGCAGTGGCTCACTCAGGTTAACCAGCATAAGCCCCTGAGAGCATTAGGAAACCTTGTGCTTCTCCAGGGCCAAGGAGAGATGGTGTTCACCATCTCAATCAAGAGCAGTGTTCCATTTATATACTTTTTGCTCATGTTCACAACCCTATTCTTTCCCCAATGAAAACCTTTTAGTGACCTCAGACAGCATTTCTCCAGCTGTGGGTGCTCACTCCCTTCCAAGTTGGGGGTATAGTGGTTTTCCTGGGGGGAGAGGTGGCCTCCTTGATTTCAAGGTTCACTTTCTTGGCCACCTGCTGCTCACCTTTCCATAGGAGGCAGGAGGCTTCCCACAAACCTTTGCACTGATTCCTGTGGTGTACCCCAGGATGTAAGATAGCACCCCTGCTTCTCCTTTTGAAGCATTGTGGGAAACAGTCCTATGGATTTCATAAGTGAATGAGAGGAGGGGTGGTTTGGGGGTCAGGATTGAGAGTGGCTGGCAAGTTCTGAATTAGTTCCATGATTACTTCATGAAAAAGTGAGAATGCTTCTCTCCTGGGAAAGAGCTTCATCTCCCTTGTCACCACCTAAGAATATCTCTGGTCATTTACAGGGCCTGTAAATACGAATTATTTTCATATCTCAGAATTGTAAACTTATTTCCTTCCTTTTTTTCTCCTCAGAATGAAATGGATGATGTGCCCTTCTTTGATATCCAGCTGCCTTATGAATTGGCAATCAATATATTTCAGTATCTGGACAGGAAAGAACTAGGAAGGTGTGCACAGGTAAGCCGTCATTAACAGATGTTCAAAATTTTCCTAAATGCGTGATTGAAGTATAGGAAGGTCCTGGGTAACAGAAATGTGCTTTACAGAATCAGTGAATTGGTTAGCAAGTTTACTTGAAGGAAAGTAACCTTGAGCTTAAAGGGTGGTGTTCCATGTCACCACTTGGTGTGTATCTTTCTGTGACCGTCTACTCAAGAGCTCTCTTCTGCAGTCTGAGTTACGGCTGACCTATGGCAGCATGCTAGAGGCTGACAGCTCTGCACTCAGCCTTTATTGAGCTTGCCTGTGCTGTTAATGTTCTCACAGATTTTAATGCAAAGATGTGAACTCTTGGTTAAATCAAGCCAATTGTTAGGTTGGTAGCTGAGGGTCAACCCGGGGACAGAACAGTGAAGTCATATTTTAGGTGTATAGGCCAAATTACCATTTAAACACCAGAATCCCACTCAGTGAGGTGTAAAGCACGTGAGAACTGAGACTCACTGAGGGAATTGCAGATCAGTGTCACCTGTCTCATGCTTACTCTGGGGCGTATGCCTGTGGAGTGGAATGGTGAGATGTATCATTTAGGCCAGACTTCATTGTGTGTGCGAATTGTGGGGGAATCTTGATAAAAAGCAAATTTGGATTCAGGAGGTCTGGGGTGGGGCCTGATAGTCTACATTTCTAACCAGGTGATGTGAATGTGGCTTTGGCCACACTTAGAGAGGCAAAGGTTTTTATGCCATTAAAATTGTTCTCTTTTTGGCCAAGAGTATTTAATTGATTTTTGTTCTCTAAAAAATATATTTTATTTGTTTACATTGAAAAGTAAAAATTATATATATTTATTGTGTGCAGCATGATGTTTTTAAATATGTATGCATTGTGAAATGGCTCAATCAAACTAACATATGTATTACCTCACATTTCATTTTTTGTGGTGAGAACACTTAAAATCTCCTGATTTTCAAGTGTAGACATGCATATAGAAAAAAAGATTTTCAAGTATACATTATTAACTATAGTAACCATATTGTACAGTAGAACTCTTGGACTTAATCCTCCTAACTGAAATTTTGTATCCTTTTACTAACATCTTCCCAATCTCCCACCCCCAAAATCTCCTGGTATCCATCGTTCTACTCTGTACTTCTATGAGTTCAATTTCTTTAGATTCTACATTTAAGTGAGATCATGTGACATTTGTCTTTCTGTGCCTGGCTTTATTTCACCTAACATAATATCCTCCAAATTCATTCATGTTTTTGTAAATGACAGAATTTCCTTCGTATTTCATTGTGTGTGTATATATGTGTGTGTATATATACACACACACCATATTTTCTTTATTCATCTGGCTATAGACACTTACACTGATTCTGTATCTTGGCTATTGTGAATAATGCTACAATGAACGTGAGAGTGCAGATATCTCTTTGACATGCTGATTTCATTTCCTTTGGGTGTATATCCAGTAATGGGGTTGATGGATCATATGGTAGTTCTAATTTTAATTTTCTGCGGAACCTCTGTTTCCATAATGGCTGTACTAATTTACATTCCCACAACAGTGTGCAGGGGTTTCCTTTTCTCCACATCTTTTCCAATGCTTACCTTTCATCTTTTTGATAATACCCATTCTAACAGGTATGACATGATAGCTCATTGTGATTTTAATTTGTCTTTTTCTCATGATTAGTGATGTTGAGCATTATTTTACATACAGTTGTTGGTCATTTGTATGTCTTCCTTTGAGAAATGTTTATTCAGGTTCTTTGCTCATTTTTTAATTAGGTTATTTGGTTTCTTGCTATTGAGTTGTTTGAGTTCCTTATATTTTGGATGTTAACCCCTTATCAGATACATGGTTTGCAAATATTTTTTCCCATTCTGTAGGTTGTCTCTTCACTCTGTCGATTATTGGCTTTGCTGTGCAGAAACTTTTTGGTTCGATGTAATCCCACTTGTTTATTTTTTCTTTTGTTGCTTCTTTTGGGGTTGTATCCAAAAAATCATTGCCCAGTCCAGTGTCATGGAGTTTTTCCTGTATGTTTTCTTCTTATAATTTTATAGTTTCAAGTATTATGTTTAAGACTTTAATCCATGTTGATTTTTTTTTTCTTTTTGTATATGGTGTGAGATGGGAGTCTAATTTCATTCTTCTGTATGTGGATATCCAGTTTTCCCAGCACCCTTTATTGAAGAGACTATCTTTTCCCGTTGTGTGTTTTTGGAATCTGTGTTGAAGATCAATTGTGACTATAAATACATGAGTTCGTTTCTGGGCTCTGTATTCTATTCCCTTGGTCTATATGATGTATTTTTAAAAATGCCAGTACCTTGCTGTTTTGATTACTATAGCTTTGTACTATATTTTTTTTAAATAATTTTTTTTTTTTTTGAAACAGAGTCTCACTCTGTTGCCCGGGCTAGAGTGCCGTGTGGCATCAGCCTAGCTCACAGCAACCTCAAACTCCTGGACTCAAGTGATCTTCCTGCCTCAGCCTCTCAAGTAGATGGGACTATTGGGGTGCACCACCATGCCCAGCTAAGTTCTGTTTTCAGTAGAGACGGGTCTCGCTCTTACTCAGGCTGGTCTTGAACTCCTGAGCTCAAGCAATCCTCCCGCCTTGGCCTCCCAGAGTGCTGGAATTACAGGCGTGAGCTACCTTGCCTGGCCTGTAGTATGTATTTTGAAGTCAGATAGTGCGATGCCTCCAGCATTGTTCTTTTTGCTCAAGATGACTTTGGCTATTCAGGGTCTTTTTTGGTTCCATAAAAATTTTATAATTGTTTTTTCTATTTATGTGAAAAATGTCTTTAGAATTTTGATAGAGATTACATTGAAGCTGTAGATCACTTTGGGTAGTATGGACATTTTAACAGTATTAATTTTTCCAACCCATGAACATGGGATACTTTTCCATTTATTTGCATCTTCAGTTTATTTTATTTTTTTTTAATAGTTTTCAGAGTACTGATCTTTCACTTCTTTGGTTGAATTTATTCCTAAGTATTTTATTTTTTTGTGGGTATTGTGAGTAGAATTGTTTTCTTGATTCCTTTTTCAGATAGTTTGTTGTTAGTGTATAGAAACACTGCTGATTTTTGTATGTTGATTTTGTATCCTGCAACGTTACTGATTTTTTGTTAAAAATTTATCTTAACAGTGTTTTGATGGAGTCTTTTAGGGTTTTCTATAAATGAGATCATGTTGTCTGCAAATAGGGACAACTTCTTTCTTTCCAATTTGGATGCTTTTTGTTTCTCTTGCCTAATTGCTCTGGCTTGGACTTCTGGTACTATGTTGAGTAAAAGTGGTGAGAGTGGACATTCTTGTCTTGTTTCTGATCTTATAATAGAAGAAAAACTTTCAACTTTTCACCGTTGAGTATATTAGCAGTGTATTTGCCACATATGGCCTTTATTGTGTTGAGATATGTTCCTTTTATACCTAATTTGTTAAAAGAGATTTTACCATGATAGTATCTTGAATTTTGTCAAATGCTTTTTCTGCATTTATTGAAATGATCACTCTGTTAATATGCTGTATTACATTTATAGATTTCCCTTGATTTTTAGTAAGTAAATGTGTGTATGATTACTATTTGGTTTTTGATGAACTGTGTTTCCTAGAAGACACTGTAGTATCCATTTTCCAAAACTGCCAAAAAATTAGTTTGTTTAGTGGTTACCATTTCCATCCCTGGATTCCATAATGCATTTTACACATGTGTTTACACCTTCAAGAGAAAGGGCTCAGTAAAATTGAGCTGTAGGAAAACTATACACTATCATTCAAAGCATTACCACCACTGTGAAGTTCAAAATATTAAGGCAGTTTGAGAGTGGTGAAAACCATAGCCAAATTTAGACTCTAGAGCTTGCTGCCTCCGTAGCAGTTTAGTGAGTTTCTGGTGTTACATTATTTCTTTATGAAGCATTTTGCTTAATTAAAGTTATTTTTCTACTTAAATATGAATTTGAAAAGATTTTTGGTGTTCCTGATTGCCACAGTATTAAGTGGGAGCAAATATTTTTTGATGCAGAATGTATGTCTTTAGGAAACGATGGAAATTATTTAAAGGCTAAAATTCACTAAAAAAAATGTGCTGAAGTGTAAACTATGCTCAAAGCCTATCAGTTGCATTAGGTGAGAGTACCTATATTGTTTTCTTTCTCCTTGGAAATTTGATTTGTTATATTCTAACTTTACACATTGGCTCTGCTCCCAAGAGTTGAAAACAAGAGTGTAGTTAAATGAGTCCAACTCCTGGATTTCAGCCTGATGCTGTTAGCTGAAGTCTTGGAACAGGGTCTGTTAGCTAGCTGCTTTACACAAAGTCAGCATTAGACGATAAAATCTTCATTCCTGATAGTGAGCTGCTGTTTAAGGAATCATTTCTTTTAACATTGCTTTTTGCTCTCCTGCTTTGTAGAGAGCCATGTGGCTTTCACATCTGCTGCTGGTTTTCTCATCCAAAGAGTTTATCAGTGAAAGATAGGATCTAGTGGAAGAATAGATCCCCTTTAGGTACAAAGGGACTGCATTACAGGGTAGATTGGTTATGCTGGTGAGATTATTCTGCAGGTGTGAACAGTTTAATTTGCAACACAGTAGTCCAATTGTCCACCAGAATTCTTCCCTCTTTGGCCAGTTGGATTTGAGTTTTTTTTGTTTTGTTTAATTAACCTAGTTTTTGCACATGTATAAAGAATTAAAAAAATATTCTTAAACAGAACCCCTTAAAGCTACAGTGACTGAGGTGGCAGTGATCTAGGAAGCCAGGATTTTTATAGAGCTCTTACACGAAGATAACAGTGGATGGCCAGTAGTTTGTAGAATTGGCTTTGTTTCTTCAGTCGTTAAAATAAAAACCACAAAGTCATAAAAAATCAGTAGCATTTTCATTTGTTTCTTGTGGTGTTTTTATTTTTGAAACAGGGAAGAAGTCCTTCTGTTGAATGAATGCCCTGCTGCTTTATGATTTTGTTTTAGAGGGGGCTTGCTTTTTCTGTCTCTCTCTCTTTTTCTTGCTTTTTCTCTCTTTTAATCTAGGCACTTTGGGATTTTAGTGAAATTGGGCCAGTTATGTGGAATTGGCACCAGGAACTATATGTATTTCCTTGGAGAAAACCTGTTTGCTTAGATCTCTATGCCAAATTGGTAACTGACTAACAGTAAGGAACCCTGGCTTGGGGGAGGCCTTTTGAGATTTAATTATGCCACAAACTATGCTGGAGAACTGATTTTGCTCTGACTCTGCCTCCTTTCCACATCTCCTCCTCTTTTTCTGCTTTATGAGGCTTTATGTTTTCAAAACTAAAGCCTTGCTACATTCGTTTGTGATCCTTGTGCACTGTGATGCTGATGTCTCTAGCTCCTTGCTGTCAATAGTTGTCTCTCAAGGGACTTAGTATCTCTGAGAGAGTATTTCTTCCTAAAATGTCTTGAAAACAGTGTGGCTATTAGTAAGCGAAGCTATTTGTCGGACAATTCATTGAACAGCTTTATCGTTTCGCCGTTTATAATTTTATGTTCATCTTTTTTTGTGGCCACAGGATTCCTGGCACTTTAAAGGATAATATTTTTAAGTGACTAACAATCATAAAGTTGTCGATTTCCAAAATTATAAAATCGTTTGGTTTTTATGAGAAAAGTAAGTCTGCCATTATGTCATGACATGAATAATTCTGAGGAGTGATGGTTTTTTTAGGTATTTACCAACATTCATTTTTTAAACTTTTAAAATAATTATAAATCCACAAGACGTTGCAAAAAATAGTGCAGAGAGGTCCCATGTACCCTTTTCCCCAGTTTCCTTCACGGTAATATCTGCAGAACTATAGAACATGGTGTGAGCCACCATGCCCGGTCCTTGCATTTTTAACGTCTGTTTTAGTTTTGTGTATTTCCTAATGTGTAATTTTAGAAGTTTAGCTGCATGGGCATCAACAATATCAGTTTTTTCAAGTAAAAGTCAGAAAAATGAAAAATGTGCATAAAGAAAGCAATAAAGAAATGAGGGGATCAAATGCAGAGTGGCTCATGCCTATAATCCCAGCACTTTCGGAGGCCAAGGTGGGAGGATTGCTTGAGGCCAGTAGTTCAAGACCACCCTGGGCAACATAGTAAGACTTCATCTCTATCAAAAATTAAAAAAAAAAAAAATTAGCCGGGTGTAGTAGTACATGCCTGAAGTCCCAGGTACTTGGGAGTCTGAGGCAGGAGGATCCGTTGGCCCAGGAGTTTGAGCCTGCGGTGAGCTGTGATCACACCACTGCACTCCAGCTTGGGTGAAAGAGTAAGACGTCTCTAAAAAAAAAATTTTTTTTTAATTTGAAAAATAAGAAAAAGAGGGAAGATGCAGAGGTTAAAAATGTAAGATTTATGATAAACTAGTGAGCAAGAAGTAGGTGACACAAAATAAGTAATTCTGGAATTAAAACCCAGTATATTAGATTATGATATTTCACATTTCAAAGAAAATATCTTATGATCTTACCAGAGGCCCATGTAGGAGAAACTGAAATCCAAGTGCTTATAGCTAAAGATCTATAATCTTAAGTCTTTGAAAGTGAGGAATCCATAGCCAAGTGAGACTGAATTGATTTTCATGGCAGAGATGATTCTGCAGATCTGAGGTTGCTGGCAGGGTTCCCTTAGTTCTTAACTTTCACCTTTGCCACCCGGCTTCGCTGTGAGGGAGATATATGAAGGTCCCTTGTATGCCTAAGACCCAAGTACCTTAAGGAGTTCCTTTTAATTCATGTGATTGCAGTGGCTGCCTCTTTTAAACAGGGGTTTAGGGAGAGGCAAAGCAACTCTAGACAGCAGATTGAGAGCTAGATGAAAGAAGAATGGCAAAATAGCGATAAGTTGTTCAACTGATAGGTAGTTGGGAGTTGTTTATACTGCTCATTTTACTTCTGTATGTCTGAAACTTTCCATAATAAAAAAGCTTAAAAGAAAAAGCAGAAAGCAAGGTAATTCATTTGAATAAGAAAGAGCCTGCTGAGGCCAGCACATGCCTGGAGCAGCTGAGCTGTTTATATGACCTTTGGGAATAAAAACAATCTAATTTTTTTAAAAAAGACTTTTCTTTCATCTCATTCAGTTCTTCACAGAGGGCTCACTATGTGCCAGGCACTGTTCTAGATCGTGAATACAGCTGTGAACAAAACATTTAAAAACCCCGCTTTTCAGAAAGCTTACATTATATGCACTAAACACATAATTAAATAGAGAGTGTATCAGATGGTGATAAGTGATACGGAGAAAAATAGGACAGCAGAGGTTGTGGTCGGGTTGTACTTTTTTGTGGCCCGGAAAGACGTCACAGAGAAGGTGACTTTCGAGCAAAGACCTGAAGGAGGGGTGACGGAAAGAAACTGTGCAGGTCTCTGGCAGAGGGAATAGCAAGTGCAAAGGCCTTGAGATAGGAGCAGCAGGAAGGTCAAAGTGGGTGGGTTGGGGTATGCTAAATAATGGCCTTCCCGGATACTTTCACATCCTAATCCCTGAGAAAGGGCCTTTGCAGATGTGATTAAGTTAGGGATCTAAAGGTGGGGTGAGGGTGATTATCTTGGATTATCCAGGTGGACCCAGTATAATTACTGGCCTCCTGCTCTTTATGAAAGGGAGGCAGGTGGTCAGAGAGGAGAAAAGATGCTGTGTTGCTGGAGGAAGGGGCCACAAGCCAAGGAATGCAGGTGGTTTCTAGAAGCTAGAAGAAATAAGGAAACAGATTTCCCCATGAAGCCTCCAGAAGGAATGTAGCCCTGCCAACACCTTGATTTTACATTTCTGGCCTTTGGAACTATAAGAGAAAAAATCTGTGTTGTTTGAAGCAACTAAGTTTGTGGTAGTTTGTTAGAGCAGCCAGAGGAAACTAATGTGGGTTGTGGTGTGCAGAAGAGAATAAGAGGAGAAATGGTCAGAATGTGAAAGACATTTAGTCCATTAAAAGCGCTGGAAGTTTTTTTCTTTGTTTTTTTCCCTGGAGGTAGGGATGGGACAGGGACCTGCAGGGAGAGGGGACTGTCGATAGGGCATGGGGACAGGGGAGCAAGTGCTGGAAGTTGCTTTCTGAATGAGGCAGGAAGCCTTTGGAGTATGTTAAGCAGAGGACTGACAAGGTCTGACCTGCCTTTTTAAAGAGACTGAGCTGTAGGAGGACAAGGACAGTGGCAGGGAGACCAGTTAGGAGGCTACCAAAGCAATCCAGAGAAGAGGACATGGTGGCTTGGGCCAGGATGGCACCAGCAGAAGCTGGCAGAGTTAGGATGCAGATTGGCTGGACCTGGGGAGAGAGAGAAAGGAGTCACCAAGGACAATATGGTGTTTGGGCCAAGCAGCTAGAAGGACGAGGTCGCCATTTACTGACAAGGAGCAGACTGTTTGAAGAGCACATTTTGGGGGAAGATTAGTGGTTGGATGTGAAGCTGAAGATGAGTTCTTGGTTGAGCTCTGGGCTGAAGATATAAATTTGGGAGCTGTCAGAACATCGATGGTATTTAAAGCCAGGAAACTAAATGAGAACATGAAGGAAGTGATTGTAGACAGAGGAGGGGTTCAGGGATGGAGCCCTGGCACAGTATGAAGTAAGAGGCCAGCAGGAGACCCAGAAGGAGTTTCTGTGAAGGAGGAAGAAAACTCAGGTGCACAGTCCCCTGGAACCATGGGATAAACAGTCTCTGGGAGGAGAAAGTGATCAAAGGGTGCTGCTGCTTGTCAGGTAAGAGGAGAACTGAGAAATAACCATGGGATTTGGCAGCTTGGAGGTCATTGGTGACCTTGTCCAGAGTCAGTGGCATGATGGGGGCAAAAGCTAGTGGGTTCCAGAGCAAATGAGGAATTGAGATGATGAGTAAATAGAGAGCTGTCCGTATATGACGTGCCCTTCACGAGTAGATGTGGCCTGTTAGCATGTGAGTGGAAGGAACAATGACACCCTCCCCCTTAAGCCTCACTGGTAACCCTGATTCAGGCAGAGCTAATAAAGGTAATTTTTGAGCCAAGAGCTTTTTTTTTTTTTTTTTTAAATGCTGCAATTCACAGTGGTGCTATAAAGCAAAATGCTGGAGACACTTTTATTAGCAAATTCTTGCAGCTGAGGCTCACTCAGTGGGGCCTTCACTGAGCAGGGCCATTCCAATTCTGGGGTATTAAAGACCATTTGCGCTTTGGAAAATTCAGCCTTGTAAACTTGCTGGATTTAATATTAATATAACTTAAGAAATCAAAACAATTACAAAGATTTCCTTTTGGTGGGCCCTTTAAAATTTGCTTGTGAAAGTTTAACTAGGTCTTTTTCTTGTTTTTTTTTTTTTTCTTCAGAATTAAAAGAAATTCTTCAAGCCTGTAGTTTTTGTTCTCCCTTAAGAGAAGGAAAAAAGCACCTTCCCTTTATAGTTTGCTACAGAAATTATTGACACATTTCTGTTTTTAATACCTAATTGTAGATACAATTCTGATCCCTTTTTGGAAGTAATTCTTACCCCTCTACCTTTTATAAATCACTCAGAGAGACTTTTTGTTTGTCATTTAGGACTTAGACTTCATCCTGAATATTATTTTCTAGAGAATAAACACTGGTCTGGGGTTAGTGATGTGGATGATGTGCCAGAACATCATCTTTTTGTTGTCAGTTTTTCATCCCATAACCCTGCTGTATAAATCTCAGGTTGTTATTTAAAATGACTTGGCATTTCCCTTGAAGCTGATATAAAAGTCTGCTTTCAGCTTCCAAAGTTTTTAAGGTCTGATATATTTGAGACTTCCTGAAAGTCCCATTGAAAAGTTTTTCCATTTTAAAGTGGCTGAAATTTGTACAGTTTAGTTTTCGTGAAAACTCATCCAGAATGTTTAATTGGGGTTTTCTAGTTTGTAGTCTTTGAGTGCTGGATTTGGATTTTCCTAAAATGCTGATGATTCAGAGGCTCCATCTAACAAAAGACAGCCTTGTAGCTCATGTTTGGGGCTATAGAATTAAAAAGATTATGTACTCCCCCTCCCCACACCCCCAGTTTGGGGTCAGTCTTGTGATCCAACTTGGGTATAAGGGCAGGGACCAAAACTTTTCCCTATAGCTTCCTCCGCGGTGAGGAGGCAGTCCCCCAGGTTGAGTGCATCCATGGTATGTGTCTCACATGCAAAAGATATTGGTTTGGTAGCTTGTGGTGGAAAGTGGATGAGAATTGCTGGCCTTATTGCCCAGTACGTATTTAGTGCCCAGCCCATGTCTTAACTGATTGACCAATAACCCATATCAGTGTTGTCTAAAGTGACTTCTGCAGAGCACTGAGCTCTTGAGATAATTCCTTGCAAAAAAAGGTCAGGAACCAAATGAGTTCGAAAAATGCAGCTTCTTATACAGATTGAACCTCCCAAATCAAAAATCCAAATCTGAAATGCTCTCATCTGAAACTTTTTGAGCGCTGACATGATACTCAAAGGAAATGCTCATTGGAGCATTTCATATTTTTGGATTTGGGATGCTCAGTTGTGTAATGCAAATATTCCAAAACAAAACAAAACAAAAAATTGGAAATTTGAAACCTTCCTGGTCCCAAGCATTTGGAGTAAGGGATGCTCAACCTATATCCTCTTCTTAGAGATATTCAACACATGTCAGTCTATCCAAAGCTCCGAAAAGTCCAACAAAGAATCCTGCTTAGTTTTGTTTAAACCAGTGTTACCTAAACTCATTTGACTTTAGAGTCCTTTTTTAAGGTACTTATCAACACCTCAAGGAGCTATTGTTCTACCTAACATGCTTTGGGAAATGCTGGTCCATGTAATGCAGTAATCACTACATTTATATGATCTCTTATCTACTCTTACTCTTTTGTCACAGTAGTTGCATTTCATGATTTTTACAAAATTTTATGTCTTACAGTCTTTACAAAGAAGGCTTATGTATCCCAAGGATCTGAGTAAAGCTGCCCTATGTTTAGGTAGCACTTTTTGCCTTCAAGGACATGTGAGGGTCTCTGTCTGTTATCCCTTATTTTATACCTTATTTAATCCTGGATTCCAGGGCTCTGTTAGGGGATGTGCTCTGTTCTGGAACTATCTGAATTGTGCCCTGGCCGCACCACAGCTGCCGTTGGTCTATCCCTGTTGGTGCTTCACGATTGGCTGGTGCTCAGACTCACTCTGGCACAGACAGATGGACAGACACCACCCGGGCGTCGTGGGTAGGCTCAGCTGTGGACCAAACTTGCCAAAAATAAAACCTTGGTGTTCTGTCTAGTCAAAGCGGAGCTCCAGTGTTATTGAGTCGTTGTCCCGTTCTTTATTGCCTGACCACTTGTGATCAGATGAGGGTTTGTTTTCCTGAGCCCTTAAGGCTGAGATGGAGAGGTGTGGGATGACAGTGTGGTTAAGTGGATTTGTAACTGATGCTGTGGCCATGCCCAGGGTGGGCTGCTTAATGGATCCATGTCAGCCTGGGGAGTGGACTCCAATGGTTTGCCACAGAGCTCTGTCCTCAGCACCATCCTGGTTAACTTTTTTTTTTTTAAATTAAGATGCAGGAGACCCACAGACTATATTTTGCAGATGACTAATGGATGGGAGAAGTAGCTAATGCAGTGGATGACAGAATTGGGATTCAGATATGATCTGAGGATGCTAAAATGCTGGGGTGTGGGGCAGGCAATCAGGTGGGATTTAAAATGGATAGAAAGTTTAGAGCAATACGAACTTAGGTGGAAAAAATAATACCATGGAGATAAGAAATAGGCACTTTTTAAAAAATTGTAGTTTGTGTTTCAAAAGACCCTGAAGAATGATGAGCACCAAACTGGAGGGAAGAGAATGTGAATAGTGAGAGATACACAGGAGTTTTAGGCTTATTAGCAATATTTTATTTCTTATGCAGGGTAGTAAGTCCATGGGTGTTTGGAATATTCTTTATACCTTTTTGTCTGCCTTAAATATTTAATAAATTAAACAGACTCCAGAGGCTCTAGTGGCCCATTAGTGGAGTAGTTGTAATGAAATATCTACAAGTGAAGTAGCAGCCTAATGTCTGATAAGATCCTTCTGCTCGTGGCACTGGACCACCCACATTCCGGGTGTTATTTAGTACCGAGTACCGTATTTGAAGAGACACACTGTAGATACGTAAATATTAGGGCACGTTCAGAGAATGTGGGTATGGAAACTATATGACAAACAGTAGAAGGAAATGGGTGGTGTTTAGACCAACAAAGAAATGACTAAGGAGGAATGTGATGGCTGTCTTCAGCTATTTGAGGGACTGCCAGATGGAAGAGGGCATAGATCTCTTCTTCTGAAGGGCAAAATCAGGGCCATAGGTAGAATTAGTTTTCTACACAATGGAAGGAAGGGCTTTGTAATAGTCACACTGCCTGGTGGTAGATCAGACTCATTTGGGAGGTCAGCTCTGCACAAGAGGCATTCTGGGATTGCCTGGCCCTCCACTGGCCAGGGATGCTGTGAGGAGCCTTCTTGTAATGAGGAGATGCACCTAACTGATCTACAAGATCCCTCTTAATTCTTCAATTTCTAAATCATCGAAGACTTGAGCTAATGTGACATCTTTGGTATTGCAGTATGACACTTTGGAAAGCAGCTGTGTTTACCACTGTACCACCAACGCTGCCCCTGTGTGACAACTTTGGTTCAGAACAATGACAGAAGCCTTGCCACTTACTTATGCCCACTTAGTCTAACTTCTGATGCTGTGGATTCTGTGCAAAGTGTCCATGCCTACAGAGAAAGCAACTTAGGTGATGTGACTATCACACGTGGAGCTTACATGCACATATATACAGCAGAAGTGTAATTAAGGAGGCTAGAACTTTAATGTGCCATCAGAGTGTTACATTGGTCAGTATTGCTTTGATATGCTTTTGGTTGAATAAGGTATTGTAATAATGATT
>VBSM01003044.1:6580497-6609799 GCA_008086735.1 Cheirogaleus medius
CTGTAATTCTACAGTGAAAGACAACCTTATCAAAACATGAAAGATAGCATTAGGGCAAATTGCTGTAACCTTTGTCTGCCTCCATTTTCTCGTCTCTAGTGTGGGGCTGAGTAGCACCGTTCGTAGTGTCATGGTGAGGACAACCATAAACTGTAGCAACATGTCTAACACTCCTTCTGCAGGGGCCAGGAACTGAACTGGCCACGTTCACTGCTCAGGCAAGCTTGGCTGTAGGAGCTCATAGGCCTTTGCACACAGATATGCTGGTTCTGTGCTATTTGTGGTTGACTTCAGGATGGATTGGGCAGGTGATTTGGTTTGGTACTTCCTAGGTTGGTGTCTGGGGAAACCCCAGAGTTCTCGGGTACGTACCCTCGCAAAGGGAGTGGCCTGTAAATACATGAACTTACTTGGACCTGCAGTTCAGAGCCAACCTGGAAATGGTTTGATAAACTGCTTGTGGTGGCCATAATGTTTCTTTTCCTGGTGTTTACATAAATTTTTTTTTCAGTCTGGCATTCTAGGATCTCTCTATAACTAGAATGCCAGTGTCGGGTTGGAGCCCAGGAGGGGGAGGGAAGCCACAGGACAAGGACAGAAATTAGGAAATGCCCTAATCACACAGGTTTTCATCTTGGGCCTTTTGCTTCTCTTTCAATACCTTTTCCCTCCAAAGAGTTCTTCTGTTCTTGTAACTTTGTGGCCCCCACACAGGTGACTCTCAAATCCTTCCCTTCCTTCCTATCTCTGCTAGCAGGACAGCCCCACTTGGATATGTCCAGTTTTGTCCCTCAGCCTTAGACTTAAGGCCTTTGGGTTAAGTAAGATCATTATGCAAATGATCTTGTACAGTTTCTGGAGTCGAGGTGCTTAATAAATAAATGCTGATTTTAATGGAATTGATGCCATCGTCATTTTCTTAATAACAGAAATAATGATAGTAGCTACCACTTACTGAACACTTACTGTGTGCAAAGAACTGTGCTTGACACTTATGCTATTTCTAACCCTCCAGCAAAATTATGGATTACTTGGTGTTTTTTTTGTTTTTGTTTTTTTTATTTCAGCATATTATGGGGGTACAAATGTTAAGGTTATGTATGTTGCCCATGCCCCCCCGATACTTGGTATTCTTGAATACATTTATTCATGCTTGCTTTTTGGCTTAACTATTCCACTCTTCTCAACCTCCCATGTATAAATACTTTATATCCATTCACAGTCTCTTTATTTTTATTTCAAAAATGTTTTTATATATTTTCTGAATCGATAATAAATGATCATGGCAAAATAATTCAAAAATCACAGATTATAGTGGAATACACATCTTCCTCTTGCTTCTCTCCAGCTAACACCCAGTTCTCTTCCTTAGGAGCAACCTGTGTTTAGGTTTTAGGGTTTCCTTTAAATACTGTTCCCATGAAACCACTGACCTCTCAATTAGAAATAATGTCATCTCTTCTTCTCTTTTTCCCCATCCTGATCTTTGTCTGTCTGTATATAATTTTTCATTTTATTCTGAGAGTTTACAAGCATCATAAAATACCTTCTCTCCGCTGAACTGAACTTTTTAATACATGTTATAAACTTCTTCAAATACTTGCCACTACTAGCAGATACTTACCAGCCTGCTGTGAATTGTAGTTATTTGTGAGCATATATTTGCTTTATATTCTGTAATCTCTGGGGCAGGGGCAGGGGCAGCGTCTCACATCCCATGCCCTCTAGTTCTGTGCCTTTCTGTATGTATGGTAACTTGTACATGCTTAATAGCTTAACGTGTTAGTTACCATCTTTGTCTTTTTGAATGCCCAGATAACTTTGAATGCAGTACTGTACATACCATAGAAAGTGACTATGGAATGTGATGAAAGCAAAATGCTTTGTGTTTGGCTGTCCCAAGAATAGTATAAACTTCATCCCCTTTTCCTTACACAGAATCGCAAAGGTGCCGTGAGTGAGCTGGAACATGTTCCTGATGCAGTGTTATGTGACGTGCATTCTCATGATGGCGTTGTCATTGCTGGGTAAGCAAAACCATTTTCACTTAGTGCTCTTCGTCTGAAGGTCTTCCGTTTTTCATGTACCTCCCTCTGAGTCCTAGTGACTTTATCTTTCCTTGAGAGTCTGTCCCTTCCTTAGTTACAGCCCGTATTGAAGACGGAAAATCTGTGATTCTGTTCCCCGGGATGGGAGCGCTCGGAAGCGAGTGGCAAGAAGCACATTGTGCGGATCGCGTCTGTAGTCCATTTGTCTCAATATGTCTTCCCAGCTTTTAAATCACTCTTGTGGCATGTTATGTTAGATTTTCATTAAGGCAAACAGTTTGTATTTTATGAAGACATAAAAAAGTCAAGCAAAAATATTAAGTGTTGGCACAAACAGGTCCTGTTCTTATTCTCTTGTTCTGAAGCCTTTATGGGTGGCCGTGGCCACGTATGATCTTTTCTTCCCACCACACCCACCGCATAGTAGGTATTTGCTGTTTAAGCTGTCCTGAAATAGGCTTTTTATTTGTCTCCCTTGCCAAGACATTTAATTTTAGTTTCTGTAAATTCCTTTGGCTTTTGTTCTAAAAACCACTTTCATCAATTCTTCATGTTTTGCTGCAGAGGTACATTTCTGTATTTCTTTAACATACAATAAGATCTGTTCTCTTTTTGGATCAAGAAGGTATTTTGAAGCACAGTCTCAAATTGTATGCTTAATGCCATAAAGTAGAAACCAGAACACTTAAATTTCCAAGTCTGGATCTGCTTTGGAGTGAGCCACCTCTGGGAGTTTCCTGCCTGTAGAAAAACAAAGATAAACCTTGGACTTAAAAACTTAGTAGTAGTTGAGTCTTTTTCTTTAAATAAAAATCTTTCCTTAAGCAGCATTCTTTAAAAAAGAGCACCATTTGAATTCAATTCCCAACAGTCAGATTATTTTAATATTTTGTGGTATGCAGTGCCTATGAAAAAGTATTTTTGCTTTAAACAAGATATGCCCAGGAGTAAGGCTTTCCCTTCAGCTTCTGTTTCACTGGCTATGAGGTAAAGGTTAATGCCCTTCCTGGGAGTGCCGTAGAACTATTATTTTGTAAAGATTAGTGGACCCGAAATCTGGAATTCTGTCCATCCAGTTATCAGTACACATTGGACTACTGTACCTTGTTGCAAAAACACGGGCCTAAGTGCTCCTGATATGCAAGGTCCTTTCTGCCCCCAGATTCTGCAATTGGTGGTAACTCCAAAAGTTACTCGTATCATTCTAGCATAAAGGGGTCTCCACCTAGTGTGTGAGAAGACACTTGAGGACAGAGTGCTGAGATTGGACTGAAAGAATTATAAAGAAATGTGAAATAAAAGAGAGACTTTAATCTTAAAGCCAATTATGAATTTCACATCTGGACACGGAACCTCTGAAAGGCAGGCCCGCTGCAAGTGAAGATGCCAGTCCGTCTTTCCCTGCCTCTCTGTTCCCTTGAGGTCTGTTCAGCATTACAGATTATGCCAGCACAAAGCAAAGCGATGGCAGAGTTTTGTGGATCAATAGGATGAAACTTGATCTGTAGGTCAGAGAGGCTCCTCATGGCTCCTCTTTCTAAGAGAACCTTACGTTTATGGCTTAGCCTGAGATACTTCAATCTTGCTTGTATATGCAGAGCATCTTGTGTTTATCATTAAAATTTTATCTGGTGGTTACGATGCTTGTTTTCTGGGTCAGATCTTGAATCCCTTTTCATTTGAGACAGCGGTGTTTGTGGTTACCTCATTCCCAATCAATGTTGTATTCACCAGGCTTTCTACAGTTATGTATCTCCAAGGAGTTTCTTAAAGAGACAGTAGCTACCTCACCACTTCTTTCTCTTGTACTTACCTTACATTTCTCTTATTTTTTTCTTCCCTGCCCTTTTCTCTTTCTTTTCTACAAGTGGAATCTATTCAGAGGCTTAGTTGTTTTGTATTTAGCACTAAACTATAGAAAATTTTTGCATTTAAACCTATTAAGTGTATTTTATATCCTTGATGGAGATCAAAGACTGTTGGAAAATCTCCTCACCTTTTTACTTCTCTATAAATGTTCCTGGTTTTTGGGGGGTCATGTTGCATAGGCTTAAACTGCAGTTAGCCTGACAGTCGACCCAGTCTTGGTTCTTCCTTACTCTCTTCACACAAAACTAGAGTAACCTTAAAATAGCCATTCACTCATAAACTCACCTGACAGACACTCGCGTACCTATCATGTGAACAGGACCTGGCCCCTGCCTGTCTGAGGCTTGTTTTTCCAGCAGGGAAGCAGGCATTTTTCTCAAAGCATTTGAACCTTCACTCTTTTGTCCATAGGTCTTGGCTTAGGAAAGTATCTAATGAGTAATTTCCGCTTACATTTTCCTGATGTTCAGAGTTCTTTGACATTTGTTTCCAACCTACCTTTTTTCTGATTACTCTCCTCACGGGTCCTTTTGGTTTTTTTCCCCCCACACTGTTCTATTTAGTCACTTCTGACCACCTTTATTTATTTATTTTTAAAGTAAAATACAGTCATGTACCACATAAGGACAGTCTAGTCAACAACAGGCCCCATATGTGATGGCTGTACCACGTAGCCTAGGTGTGTAGTAGCCAGTGCCATCTAGGTTTGTGTAAGAATATTCTATGATGTTTGCACAACAACAAATGCTAACGAAGCATTTCTCAGAATGTATCCATTATTGAATAGCTCATGACTATATAATTCACATACTATAAAATTCACCCTTTCAAAGTGTACAATTTGGTGATTTTTTTTTTAAGTAAATCCACGAGGTTGTGCAACCAACACCACTAGTTCTAAAACATCTTCATCACTCCCCAAAAAAACCCCAATACCCATTAAGGACCAATCCAGTCCCGTCTCCTTCCAGAGGTTTCTGTAGCACTCCAGCTTGATAACCAACCCCCCACCCCAGTATCTGCTTGTCTCCTAACTCCTTGAGAAGTGATTCTCTGCAGTCTCTAGAGCAGCTAAGCATGTGGCCTCATGGCTTCACTTAAATATTTTTGTTTACGTTGTTATTTTATTTAGAAATAACTTTTCACTTTATAGCCATCTGTGTTTTCTTTCCAGTAATTTGTAAGCATTTTTTAAAACTAGGAGTGGTGGCCGGGTGCAGTGGCTGAAGCCTGTAATCCTAGCACTCTGGGAGGCCGAAGCGGGAGGATCGTCTGAGCTCAGGAGTTCGAGACTAGCCTGAGCAAGAGCAAGACCCCATCTCTACTAAAGAAATAGAAAGAAATTAGCTGGACAATTAAAAAATATAAATATAAAAAAATTAGCCGGGCATGGTGGCACATGCCTATAGTCCCAGCTACTCGGGAGGCTGAGGCAGGAGGATCACTTGAGCCCAGGAGTGTGAGGTTGCTGTGAGCTAGGCTGATGCCACGGCACTCTAGCCTAGGCAACAGAGTGAGACTCTGTCTCAAAAAACAACTAGAGGTGGTATGTAGTATTTCATTAATTGTATACTGTTTTGTGTGGAATAAGCATTACAATTTAATATACAGATTCCCCCTGCCACCTGTAATACTACATGTTATGTGGGAAACTGGAGAAATGCCTATTTCTCTTGTCTGTTCTCTAAGTTTCTAGTTTTTTCAACTTAGAAGCATACAGTTTTAAACCTGGAAGGAACTTCAGAGATGATCTGTTCCAGAATCCTCATTTCGTGTGGAGCGGAGGTGGCTCAGAGCCAGGATGGGTGCGGTGCGCGGGGCCGCTCTGCTGTGCTTCTGTGACATCCACGCACGCACAGAGCCGGTCGGCGGAGCTGCCTCCTCCTCCAGCCTGCGTTGGCTGCTCTGAAACCTATGTTATATTGTCATTTTGGTTTTTCTTTTGTGGCATGTATATTTCTTTTCTTTTTAAAAACAAAAGTGGTGGTAAAACCATGCTGTTTTTCAACAATGTTAGAAAATAGGCAGGAGAAAGCCACCTAAATCCTAGCATGTAACACAACCCCTATTATGGCTTTTGGTGTGTCTGGTTTTCAATTTGTTTTTCTATGCCTGTTTTTACATAATATAGCCTACATTATATTGTGGCCTTGTTCTCCTCACAGCACTGAAATTTTTTTCATGTTATTACATACTTTTCATTACTTTTTTTTGATTTGTAGCAAAAGCTCCTTGAATCCTAATTTTCTTACTCCCCTAGTGGTGGACATTAAAACCATTGCCTATATTTCGTTTTGTGTATATAATGAATATTTTATGTATAGAAGTGTGCAGATTTTTCTCCTTTTTAGTACTTCAAATCTTTAAAAATTATTAAACCTTTTTTTTTTTTTTTTTTTTTTTTGAGACAGGGTCTTGCTCTGTCACCTGGTCTAGAGTGCAGTGGCATCATTATAGCTCACTGCAGCCTCAAACTCCTGGGCTCAAGGGATCCTCCTGCCTCAACCTTCCGAGTATCTGAGACTACAGGTGTGGGCCACCATGCCCAGCTAATTTTTCTATTATATTTTTTGTAGAGGCGGGATCTCATACTTGCTCTGGCTGGTCTTGAACTGCAGGCCTCAAGCAATTCTGCTGCCTCAGCCTTCCAGAGTGCTAGGGTGACAGGTGTGAGCCACCGCGTCTGGCCAAAATTATTAAACTAAAAATTGTAGAAACTTTAAATTCCATGTAAGTGTATAAAAATAAAGAGTTAAAGTTCTTCCATCATCCTCTCCTAGTCTAACATTCCTGATTATTGTTTAGGCTGGAGTCCCATAAGTGGAATTACTGGATTTAGGGGAATGAATTCTTATGATTTTTCAGATTAATAAATTGTTTAAAAATACTTTTTATAATCCTCAGCTTCTTTCCAATTTAACCTTGTGATGTGAAGTCTCCAAACCATCCCTGTCATCTTCTTGTCAGTGTCGTATGTAATAAGAGCTCACCACCCCCCGCCCTCGCCGCCGCCTTTCCTCTCCCCGTCTAACCTCCCACAAGCTGGCTTCCATCCCAGCTCTTCCACTGTGTTGCACACTCGGAGGTCACCACTGACCTTTTGGTTAACGAACCAATGGCCTTTTCTTGGCTTGTCCTCTCCAGCCTGTTAGCAGCCTTTGGTCCTATTGACTTAGCCCTCTTGAAATGGTGGGGACCCTGTGTCAAGCATCTTGTGCCCTCAGAGCCTAACCTCCGCCCCAGTAGCTAGAAAACTGAGGAGAGTGTGTATGGAAGGAAAGTTCCCCTTTGGTGACCCCACACTCTGTGAGCTTCCTTGCACTCTTTGAGCTCCTTCTCTGGCCCTCGCACTCACCTTTCTGTGGTGTCACTTGGCCCCTTAGACAGGGATGTGACATCGCAGAAAAACAGCCGCACCAGTTAATTGTTGTCTTTGCTGGTGAGATAAGTGGGCATTCCTTATCCTAACTTATTCCTAACTGTGACTGAGCCATTCAGACACAACATTTACTTTGGTTTTTCAGCTAAAATTTTCCATTTCTTTAACTTGAGAAAATTTGTGTTCAGAAGTCACCAATCTCTATGGAATCAGTCATTCATCTCTCTCTCAAAGTTAAGCCTCCGGGCCGGGCGCGGTGGCTCACGCCTGTAATCTTAGCACTTTGGGAAGCCTTGGCGGAAGGATTGCTTGAGCTCAGGAGTTCGAGACCAGCCTGAGCAAGAGCAAGACCCCGTCTCTACTATAAACAGAAAGAAATTAGCCAAACAACTAAAAAAATAGAAAAAATTAGCCGGGCGCGGTGGCGCATGCCTATAGTCCCAGCTACTCGGGAGGCTGAGGCAGGAGGATCACTTGAGCCCAGGAGTTTGAGGTTGCTGTGAGCTAGGCTGACACCACAGCACTCTAGCCCGGGCAAAAGAGTGAGACTCTGTCTCAAAAATTAAAAAAAAAAAAAAAAGTTAAGTGTCTGTCTGCATTTTCTCTGTGGACCTCCTGAAATGCTAGTGAGGTTTAGTGTGTGTTTTTCTTGTGTTTTAGAAGAAGAGGTACTGCAGAGAAAGTTTGTTGATAAGTGATCAGGAAACGTGTGTTTTGTTTGTTTCTTTGTTTTATTTTGCACTTTGGTGGTGACAGCTCTTAGAATTTTAGAATGTTTTTAAGGTTTCATGTTTTTCCTGGAGGAAAAAGAATAGAAGAAAAGGGGATAAGAGAATATCTCTGTTCTGTTTGTGATGCTTGGACTGTTCTCCTTCTCCCCGGTTGCACTCTGGAAGTTGAGTGTGGCAAACAGATGACATCATGAGTTCAGGAGGGTCACAGTAGAAAACCTAAGGTGTCAGGCTAGGTGGAGTTTGCCGTAAGCAGTGAAGGAGAGCCACCTAGTGAACGAGAGCATCTCAGGTAAAACCTGGAGCTCTTTGGAGGCCCCTGTGCCAGCTCTGCTAACCATTAAGCTATTAGTTCTCCAAAAGCTTTTATCAGATGCCCAGGAGTATGGTGGTGTTTTGCAATAAAGTCCCTCACTGTTACTTAAGATTCACAGGGCTGAAGCATTTCAGTTTGCATAAGAAAACATGCTTTTCTATTCACATTAGAGGACCATTTTTCACCCCTTTCAGTTTAAAAATATATTAAGCATCCTCTTTGTGTTCAGGTTTTTTTCATTGCCCCTACTAAATGTTTTCTCCCTCATTTCTGCTGATGTGATCTGCCTTTTTGGCACAGCTCCTGCCTTTACTGGAAGGAACAGCAAGTGTGTATCCATGTTTCTCCTCTGCCAAATGTGGTTGGAGGGAGAACTGTATCATTTAATGTTGTAAAATATTAGTTCTCTTCTTTCCCTAAAAATACTCAGCAGTCCCGTTTTTGTCTCATTCCCTTTCAGGCAAGTGTGCCTAAGTAGGTACACGACAAAACTGCCCACTCCTCTCTAGCTACCAAGTGAATTCTGGCTATGGCTTCAGCTGCCAGATGCGACCTGATTCATATGTGTTTTTTTGTCTTTATTAGCTCTGTCCACACAACCTAGTCGTCAGAGTTGAGAGGGTTTCCAGTCTTCTGTAGACAGGAAGGCAAATTTGGGACTTGTAGTTTATATATGTAAAATTTGGTATCTGAATCTCTGCTTGGTTTAATTTGCCTGTTGATGCTTTAGTAGAATTTTATCATTGTTTATAATTAAGAACTATTGGAAAATATCAGTTTAAATGTAGTCACCTAAGGTAACTTGAAATACTTTGCTTTTAGCCATTTTTTCTTTATTTTTCCCAATAATTAAAAATGCACCTTTGTATCAGCTATATACTGTGCCAAAATATTAATAGTGCCTCAGTATGAATTAGTTTATATTTACTCTAAATTTTAAAATATTTTCTATTGAGGAATAGAAGTGCTCAAGGATAATACTCTGCTAGCTTGGTGTGAATGTATAAAGAATAATACCAATGGATTTTTTGAGGCTCTTGAGATAACTGATACTTTCTAAGTATGGATTGTTGATAAAGTTGCATTAGATAAATGTCACACATACATATACTTACTAAGGACATGCTTGCCATCTTTCTCCTTTTTAAAAAACTTTCAGTGTTGTTTTGTGTAGATTTTTGCTACTGCTTATTATGACATTGGACTGTTTCCCATAAGGAATTTGATCATTGCCCGTTAGTGACCTCTTTTTAAAAATACTTTAAAGTTTGTTTATTTTCTGCTGTGAAGTATACATGCTCTTCTGGTAAATAAGTCTGAGGTAAGATATTGATAAGTGACTAGAGGAGAGAGCATTACATTTATTATATCTTTAATGAAGGAGTTCGAGAATATCCTTAATAAATACTGGTGAACTCATGATGGCATTTATCCATCTCTGGTTCTCCAAGGAATAATGGGAAGGGCCACAGCTACAATAACTCTGCATAATCATCATTGACTCTGACTCTATTGATTGTGATTAACCAAGATGTATGGAAAACAGTTTTAAGTGTGTAGTGCATGTATCTCGTAAGGTCCATTAAGATGTTCATTATTTTTCAATTGAGGCATCTTAAGTTCCACTCGATGTTTGTAGTAGTGCATTTCCACAGAAAGACTCTGCACTGTGGGATTGAGTTCATTTTGTTAATTGCATAATACAACACAATCATGTTTCATAGAAAATAGTAAATACTCTTCTATTGATTTTTAATCTTTGGTACCACTGAAGAAAGTATGGAGCAAGTGAATAGTTCTTAAAACCTCTACATGTTAAGGGCATGAAAACGTTTCTTGAAATGCAGGCACTGTAGTTTTAGGGGCCTCTGCCTAATTGCTCAGTAGGCTTTAACCCACTTCCCTCTTCTGGGTTTAAGTCAGTAGATTCATTCATTCAGTCAGCATTCACTAAGCAGGGATGAATACCCCATACACATCCCCTGCTCTTGGGGAGTTTACAGGCTGACAAGGGCTACAATTACTGGTGGTTACAGAGCAGTGTGGGAGACGTGAGGGTGGGGGAAGAGCAGGGCACATAACACACTAGGGAGAGGTGCCTCTCACAGGCTCAGCATGGGCCAGGTTCCTCCTGGGAAGTGGCATTTCAACTGAGACTAGAAGGATGTCTAGGACTTGGCCAGGCAGAGTTTTGTATGGGGCAGGGGTGCTGCCTTCCTCACTCCCCAGCCAGTTGTGGTCATTAAAAATCCATTACAGCATTAATTTTTCTGGTAAGCTGGATGGAATACAGCTTCAGAATCCTCCTCAACACAGGGCTGTAGGCAGCCACTACCAGTTTGTTGGATTTGACACTTGCTCTTCTGACCTGAGGCCTCATGACAAGGCTCCTCTTGGCTGTTGTAGGTGCTGATCAGGATAGAACTGTGACTTCCTTTGGGGGTGGCTGTATGCGTATGATCCTGTAGAAGGGGAGGTTTTATCAGCTGTTCTTACTGTCCTTCTGCATCATCGGAGAAGCAAGTGTGGGAGGACGACTTGCATCTGCCTGGCCCCACAGGCCTGCTTCCAGCATGTCGAGATTGTTCTGTTAGCTTCTCACCTTCCAGTTGCAAGTCAGTGGCAGGATTGATGAGTTAGGGTCAGGGGCTGTGTCCTGCAAGCCTGAGTCACAATATTGAGAACAATAAATTCCTTATATTACCCTTAAATGGAGATGGTTCTTAAAAGCAGCATTTATTTAAAGACACTGTCATCCTAGGAGGCAGAGTGGCTTGTTGCCTAAGCAGTGATTGAGAAAAACAGGGGGCACATTTTGATCCCAGCTGTGCCACTAAAATGTTTCTTGTGACCTTGGGTAAGTCACTTAACCTTACTTGTGAGCATTTTTAAAACAATCCCCCAGGTTGTTATGAAGAGCCTTGAAAAAATTTGTTTTTAGCAAATAAGAGCTGGCACGTGGAAGCAGAATGGAACCCCCTGCTGCGTATTTATGAAGAAAAAAGATTAAAGGTTGTTTTTAGCTGTACAGTGTTTCTTCCAGTCTCTTAGTCTAAATAAGTAGTCTCCTTATTGGAAACTTACTAGTTAATGAAAGCTCTTTGGTGGTAAATCATTTTAAATTGGCAATTGCTCTGGTGTGCTGAGCTTGAAAGATGCTCTATTCTCATTCGTTCAACAAAAGAAATCAGCTGTGGTCTCTGACCTATTTATTTAGAGGTAGACTCAACCTTGCCAAGTGTAGAAAAGACTGGGAAAGCATACAGTTTCGCTGGCCGGTGCCATGGGCTGCGGCACATCCTTACTCATTTGGAAAAGGCTTTTTCTCCTTCAGTTTTTCTTTAGTGTTCTTACATCAGCTAGTATATTAGTTGCAGTTGTACTTTGCACAGACACTAATTAGAGAGCCATCAACATTGGGGTCCAAAGGCTTACTGACAATGCAACTGTCATAGTGGTGTCTTAATTGGTTGAGTGTAATTGTCATTAGGCAGCAATAAAGACATCTGGAGCTCTGGATAAAAATCAGCCTTTTCCCTACCTCCATTCGATATCTGTTCTTGCTTCTCCTGGCCAATGTTGTTAAGCGCTTTTAGATCACATTTAGGGTTTGGTCCAAGTCCTTCTGCCTCAACCAATGTTTTACTCTCCTGAAAATGTCTCTTTCTTTAGCACAAGTTCATTAATGCCGAGTCTGACTCTCTTACTATAGTGGCTTTCACGTGCATTCAGTTTGGGAGCCTGCTGCTGAGTTGTAACTTGGGACCCACTGAAATAGGATATTTAGTCTCTGTTCCATAAATATAGGAGACAGAGTCTTCTATATTTTACCTCCTGAGTCATTTTGCAGCAAAACATTTATGTTACTACTATGCTCTTTGGCCGTGAAGAATAGAGTTAATTGAAATAGGTATCTATGGAGAAGTTCATGTTTACTGAGATAACTTAGCTTATCCCATGTTTTATAGAGATTATTTTAGTCAGTTTGGAAATAAGCACAAGAAGTCTAGTGCACCTTGATGTGTGCATTCTGGGTGTTTCACTAATAATTAGCACAGGAGGGTGGGCTGGGGAAATTAAAATGGGTGCCCCTCAAACCAGTCAGGTTGTTACTTGTGGACACTCCCTTTTAATCACCATTTATTTTTGTGTGCTTAATGCAGAGTCCATCTGTGTGCAAGGAGCTGTTATGGAGGTACGGCAGAGCCTTCTTGAAGGCTTTGCAGTCAAGTTGCAGAGACGTGATCTATGCATATGGAATATAGCAACGAATGTCATTTCTTCAAATAAAGGGTATAGTAGTTGAGTCAGGGAAGCCTTTGTGGAGGAGGGGAGGGCCCATGCCTAGACCTTGCGGCGTTGGTAGGTTTGGGCCAGGTCAGTAGTTCTCATTCTGGGCTGTACATTGAAAACACTGGTGCCTGGTCCCACCCTAGACAGTTAGGTGTCATTGGTCCGGGGTGCGCTAGAGTGAAGGGAGTTTAAAAGCATTCCAGCTGGTTCAGATGTGCAGCCAGGGTGCAGCCCCACAGGCTGGGTGCTGAGGAGGGAAGGCACTCCAGGGCGGTGGATGATGGAGCTGGGGTTCAGAGGCAAGAGTGTTTACAAGCTTGTCTGGAAGCTGGCTCAAACTAAGGAAGGGAAGGTGAGGCTGGGGAGAGGGCTGGAAGCTCCTCTGTGGAGTGTTTTCAGTAGGCCTGGTAAGGAAACCTTTATCAATGAGGCATTAAGAGATAAGACCTTACAGAGGGCTCCCTGGGTGTGTGTCAAGCACTGTTCTCATCTGATTGTTATCCTCCTAGTCCAGCAGTCCCCAGCCTTTTTGGCACCAGGGACCATTTTCATGGAAGACAATTCTTCCACAGTGATGGGGAGTGGCTGTAAATATAGATGAAGCTTCGCATGCTCATCAGTGCTCGCCTCCTGCTGTGTACCCTCTCCCCAGTTCCAATTTTTCCACAGACGGGTGGAGGAAGGGGCGACGGGGGTTGGACGGAGCGCTGTGGCCTGCTCTCTGACAGGCCTTGGACTGGTACCAGGGGTTGGGGACCACAGTTCTAGTCATTAGATGTACAGCTGTGAGCAAGACCCCAACTCAGAGGCTTATAGGCTGGTAGGCAGACAGTAAGATAATCACACCCAGGCTGGGCGCCGTGGCTCACGCCTGTAATCCTAGCACTCTAGAAGGCTGAGGCGGGCGGATTGTTTGAGCTCAGGAGTTCGAGACCAGCCTGAGCAAGAGCGAGAACCCGTCTCTACTAAAAAAATAGAAAGAAATTAGCTGGACAGCTAAATATATATATGTAAAATTAGCCGGGCATGGTGGCGCATGCCTGTAGTCCCAGCTACTCGGGAGGCTGAGGCAGGAGGATTGCTTGAGCCCAGGAGTTTGAGGTTGCTGTGGGGTAGGCTGACGCCACAGCACTCTAGCCTGGGCAACAGAGTGAGAGACTGTCTCAAAAAAAAAAAAAAATCACACACAATTGCCATGAGGGAACTGTCCAGGTTGCCATCAAGGTGGATCATTGTGAGGGGACATGGTCTAGTGACCCACCTCATGGTGGGTGAGGGGAAAAAGGGAGTGTTTCCAGAAGACGGATTCATGCAGTCAAGATATTTTGGAGGGCTTGGCTTGCGCAGGTTTTGGAAGGCGTGTGCCGCTGAGAAGCGGGGAGCATGTAATAGTTGGGGGAAGTGTTGAGGGCTTCGGACCAGGACCAGCCTCTCTGGGAATGAGAATAGAAAGAGTGTAGGCAGCAGTGTGGGTGCTGGGCAAGGGCAGAGTCGAAGGGGCCCTTCTGTTTTCCTATGAGGGACCTGGCATGGTTGATAACATTGATTAAAAATAAGGAATTCAGACACAAGCTATTGATAGTTTGGTGGTGATCTGAAGCTGGTTGAGGGGAGCACGCATAGCATGAGTGGGAATCTTTCTTTATGGGAGAAAGGCTCATCAGGAACCTTTTAGGTGTTAATAATTGAGTGCTGTTCTCATGGGGTCCCTGCCCTCCCTCTCTCCTCTTCCCTACCTTCCCCTCCACCCCCAATATAAGGATCAGCTCAACAGTTTGTACTTCTCAGTTCACTTCTCTCTGCTTCAGCAGGTAAAGCACCTTTTTTCAAGCTTTGCTCTGTTGCTGTTGTTGCTTTGCCTGGGAACTCTTTCTTTGTGTTACCATGGCTGGAGCTCAGGCCATCAAAACTCTGCTCTACACTCTGTCCTCCCACTGTGGCCCCTAAGGGGGCGCCACAGAGAGCAGCGGGAAGACTACTAGTGTGGCGTAATACGCGTTACTGAAAAACAGAATGACCAAGACTGACAGGAAGTAAATATACTTTCCTGGTTTGTGCACTCCTTTTTCTCAAAGTTCTTTAATTCTCTGACCTCCTAAATTCGCTTTCTTTTTCATTCTTTCATTTACCTTCTCTGTATTTCTGAAAGATTTTGCCATCCTCCTCTTCTGAATCAGCTAGTTCCTTTCACATAGAATTTAACCTTAAGAATCTAATCACACACAATCTAGAAATTCAAGCTGTTAACTCTGTTCAGTGTCTGTGTAGCTAAGCAAGTGGCCTTACTGCAGAGAACGGCCTGAGACGTTTTCAGGGTGTCAAGTTGAGCTCACTATTTTGGGTGCGGTGGGGTATGTGTTCTGGTGTAGGGCTCCTCGTTGAGAAGGGTGATGGGACGGACCACTGCCTGAGAGTCTGGGAACCAGTGGCCGTGCTTTGGCCTGAGTGATGTCAGTATCTGCCCTTGCTTGCACATCGCCGGACTCGAGGACCCTTGTGCTATGAGCATTTCTGTTTACTAGGGGATCAGTGACCAGGGGTACAGCACCTAGTTTCAGAAAGCATGTCTCTCCAATTGCGCTCTCTGTAGCAGCACATGCACACTCCAATCGCTGTCCTGTAGGTAGAGAGCCGAGTTTTCCAACCTGGAGAATTGGTGTGACAGAATGACCTTTGGATTGTGTAATATACGTATTTACTGTAGCTTCATAATCTGGGGGGAGTACTAGTGAATGAGGCACTCCTGAATCGGAGCATTCTTGGTTTTTTTTATCAAGAAATCTTACCTGAGATTGATCTTCGATAGCTATTTCATAAAGGTATCATGTCATAGATTTCAGTGATTCAATGAATCTCAGACGTTATCTTGTTCAGCTCTACAAAGAAACCCTGAAGGAACTGTGACTAGGGCCTCAGGAAGACGGTGAGCCCCTCAAAATTGTTTGCCTGTCTTCATGTTTGTGTGAGTACAGCTTGAGGCCTTAGAAGCATTTCTCCCTCTCTGCCCCCGTATCACACAGTTGCTTTACGTGGCAGGCATCACCCCATCTCATCATCTGTCCATTCCATTATCCTGGGGGCCTTGTGTCTGAGCAGGTTCTGGCCCTGCCTTGGCTTTGATGGAGAGAGTCATTTGTTGGAGTGGCAGTAGTGATAGCAGAGAGTGAGTGCTCCTGTTTTCTAAGTAGGCAAAACCAGGGAGTGTCATGCATTCAGCAAGAGCTTTTCATGAGAAGGCAGCACTGTCTGGCTGCTAAAGGCAAGATTTAATTGTTTCAGCAAATCAATGAGTCTTCAGGGACTTTAATCAGTCAAATCTGATGCATGGATGAGGTATTAGAAAGCCTGTGCCTGTAAGACATTAGATCTTAGTATCCCTGCAGCATCTCTCTGTCTTTCGCGTGTGTGTGTGTGTGTGTGTTGGTGGGTAAATAGTGTTGCAGATTTCTGCTAGTGATCCCTTTAGTGGGAGCATTTATGGTAGCAGATTGGTTATAATAGTGTAAAAGGAAAAGCAAGGAGATCTGGATACCCACTTCTTATTATCATTTTCTCATTTGAAATTGTCACCATTGTACTGTGAGAATGTGAAACGCATTCACAGCCTTCTGTCATCTAGTTGACATTTTCTCCTGTTGGAATTACTCGTCTAAACAGTGCCGCAGGAGTGGTTCCACACCGACCAGATCTTACTCCTCTGTTGTTTTAAGGCCCTCCACGTTTCCCCCACCACGGCCCTGTTCTTCAGTCCCCTTCTGGAGCCAAGCATGTCCTTCTTTTCCAGATATACATCAGGGGACGTGAGAGTGTGGGACACCCGCACCTGGGACTACGTAGCCCCCTTCCTGGAATCAGAGTATGAGGAGGATGAGTCTGGAATGCAGCCATATGTCTCCTTTGTGAGGATAAACAGCTCGCTGGCGGTAGCGGCTTATGAGGATGGTAAGTAACCACAACCCTCCTCCCTATTAAGGAAAAAAAAAAAAGCTTTACAAAAATTAAGCAGCTGTGGCCGGCTCCCCCCTGTAATCCCTCCATACGTACATGTGGGCACACACACATGTTCACACACATACTCACTTTTGCCTTTATGTGAAGAAGTTGGCCAGTAACCCTCAATGCATTAGTAGGCGTTGGAACACAGCACCCATTAAAACTGGTGTTTAATTCCTCCTGGAACTGTCAGGCTGGGTGTTAGTGCCAGACACAAGGCTGGCCAAGCCATCTTAAGCAAATAACTTGTTTGGTGTAAAATATTAAATATACTTGGCCTACTTTTCCTGTAGCCTCTGCTCAGCCGAAAGAGAATAGTCAAAAGGGGATAGACATAGATAATCTATTGACAAATATGGAAATAGAAAAATAAAAGTTAATGCCTACCTTTTCCTGGCATTTATATACCATAGAAGATAATTGATAATGATATATTTTCTCTTTGGCACTGACAGAATTCTTTTTGAGCAGCCATGGGTTTATTGAACTAGGTAAGAATAGTCTAAAACTAGTTTCTCTTATTTAAAGAGATACTTGACAGGTTATAGCTAATGCAGATAATAATTTCAGTGGCTGTGATATCCTATACACCTGCCTCTCGTGCTGCTAACCCTTGTTATATTGTAAAGTTTTGAATCTCCAAAAGCTTTTGTTTCCCCACTTGCCTGAAAGTTGGCCCACAACATATTTCAGAATGGCGGTGTTGTGATCATGGCACCATTGCAAATCTTTAGGGTCAGTGTAACATCAGCAGTTGGCACAGAGGGACAAAACTTAGTAAAGTGGCTGTGGGGAATTTTATATCCATGTGCTGTTTTAAAATAAAAATTAGTGAGATCTTGAAAATATTTTTATTACTTTAGCAACATGAACTCTGTTCTTTTTGTTTGATGGTAGTGGACACTGTTTTTCTTTTCAGCCTATACAAATTTAAGCTTTTACTGTGGCATAATTGTTATAAATATTTGAGATACGTTTATTGAGATCCTGGATAGATAACATAAAGCAGCTTGAGCATATTTTCTACTTTGCAAATTATCAGTGAGTTTTTTTTTTTCCAAAACACCTATGCAAAGTTTGCAGTACTTTTAAGGTAGAATCATGTAGTTTTAGAATTATTTCATAGCCTCACTCTGCCATTCACACACATGAATGTGCACACGCATACTCTTCTACAAATGGGGAAACTGAGATCCAAAGAAGGCAGCTAAATAATTTGCTTGAGGTTGAAGTCGATTGTGAATCCAGAACTGATTGTGTCTCCCAGGCCATGCTGCAGTGATGGTGCTGTTTATGGATCCTAAACACACAGACGCTTGTAGAAATGTGCACCTGATTTATTTGCAGCCCACATCTCTCATCTTGTGAGCTTGAAAATAAAGCTTGAGGTGACATGCATGTGTGCTGCTGGCGGCTTTATTTTATTTTTATTTATTTTTTTGAGACAGAGTCTCTCTTGTTGCCTGGGTTAGAGTGTTGTGGCCTCATGATAGCTCACTGCAACCTCCAACTCCTGGGCTCAAGCATCCTCCTACCTTAATCTCCTAGGTAGCTGGGACTACAGGTACATACCACCAGGCCTGGCTAATTTTTTTCTATTTTGAGTAGAGACAGGGTCTCTCTCACTCTTGCTTAGGCTGGTTTTGAACTCCTGAGCTTTAGCGATTCTCCCACCTTGGCCTCCCAGAGTCCTAGGATTATAGGTGTGAGCCACCATACCCGGCCTGCTCTTGGCCTTATGTTGTTGGTTAGAATTGTTTTTGTTGCCCTCATCCCCACTGTTGCACAGAAATGTTGGGGAACAATGTAGATATGATAAAGAATCTACTTTCTTTGGTAAATGCTTGGCAAGTAATTGCCAAAGTATATTTTAAATACTTGGTTTAAAAAATTGGTAAAATTTGGCTGGGTCTGGTGGCTCACGCCTGTAATCCTACCACTCTGGGAGGCTGAGGCGGGAGGATTGCTTGAGGTCAGGAGTTCCAGACAAGGCTGAGCAAGAGTGAGACCTTGTCTCTACTAAAAATAGAAAAATTAGGGCGTGGTGGCACACGCCTGTAGTCTCAGCTATTTGGGAGGCCGAAGCATGAGGGTCGCTTGAGCCCAGGAGCTTTAGGTTACTGTGAGCTAGGCTGAAGCCACAGCACTATAGCCTGGGCAACAGAATGAGACTCTGTCTCAAAAAAAAAAAAAAAGAAAAAGGTAAAATTCAAACAGAGCAAAAATGTATATCAAACGTCAAAGAAAATACATCCAAAAAGAAGTTGAAATGTTCCTTCCTCTCCCCACACTTCTAGGCCCTCTCACATCTTACACGTTGGTCCCACTCTGTTTACTTTTCTGTACCTTTCTTCACCTCATGACATACCCTGGTGATCTTCCATGTTAGCGCTTATAGGGTAAACCTTATTCTTAGTGCCTGTGTAATATTACATTATAAGTCTGTGCTATAAGTTATTTATTAGGGCCCATATTGATGTGCATTTGAGTTGTTTATTTTTGTCTTTAAAAACAGTGCTGCAAGCAGTATCCTTTAACAAATGCCAACATGGACTTGTGCAAGTATAGCCCTGGGCTCCAGTGCTAGTGATTGCTGAGTTGGAGGCTACGGCTGCTTTAGGTTGTGATAAATATTGCCAAATTGCCCTCAAGAAAGTTTTGCCAGTTTAGTCTCAGCAAAAGCATATCAGAGCGACTGTTTCTTCCTACATGATTTACATGTGAGAATGGTGTTTTACTGTTGTTTTTTTTGCTTTTTTTTTTTTGAGGTAGAGTCTTACTCTGTCACCTGGGCTAGAGTGCCATAGCGTCACCATAGCTCACTGCAACCTCAAACTCCTGGGCTCAAGTGATCCTTTTGTCTCAGCTTCCCAAGTAGCTGGGACTACAGGTGTTCACCACCATACCCAGCTAATTCTTTTTTCTATTTTTAGTAGAGACGGTCTCGCTCTTGCTCAGGCTGGTCTTGAACTCCTGAGCTCAAGCCGTCCTCCTGCCTCTGCCTCTTAGAATTACAGGCATGAGCCACCATGCCTGGCCTTGTTTGCCTTTCTTTAATTATATAAGTATATATGAACATCTTTTCATTGTGTTTTTAGTTCTGTTTCTTTCTCTGCAAATTATTTGTTCATGTCTCTTGCCATTTTTTCTTTTCGGTTTTTATCTTTTCTAAGAAAAGGGCTTAGAAAATAAGCTTTGCTACATATATTTCAGATATTTTTTCAGTTTGTCATTTATTCTTCAATAGACTTTGTTTATGGTTTATTTTTGTAAAAGGTAGTTTTATGTGCATGTGTGTATGACTGGTTTTTAATTTTTTTTAGCCATAAGTGAGTGGGTTGTATTTTGTAATTTAATATTTTTGACTAATACAGTTTTAGGGTTCAAAGATCAAAATAATATAAAGTTACATATTGAGATGTCTCTCTTCCACCCATTTTTGTCCATTCCATTCTGAAGTAACCATGTTTTTTACTTTCTTGTATATCCTTGTATTTCAGTATTACAAACATAAGCAAATATGAATATCCTTATTTCCCCTCTCCCCTTTTAAACAAAAGCTGTCATCTTATTTACATTATTCTACCTTGGCTTTTTGGATAATTAACATATCTTGAAAGATTGTGTAAAGAGAATGGCCCATTGTCACACTCATGTGGTAGTCCATCGTGTCCAAGTATTGTGGTTTACTAAAGAATAGTCATGTTGTGTCTGATCCTTTGCTGTTACAAACAATGTCATAGTGAAAAACCTCGTACAGATGATACTTCATGTGAATGCAGGAGGGATGGTTTCCTATAAAAGGGAATTCTGGGTCACAGGGTAAATGCAGATAGGGTTATACTATTTTTCGCTCTTACTAGCAAGGTATGGGTATGCTCATACCCTCAAAGTTTTACCAGCAGATTATGTTTCATACTTTTGGGTATTTGTCAATTTGATAAGAAATGGTCTCTGAATACAGTTTTAATTTAAATTTCTTTTAGTATGAGAGAAGTTGAATTTTTAAAATATGTGTATGTGCTACTTATAGTTCTTTCTCTTCTCCTCCCCTCTCCTCTCCAGACAGAGTCTCTCTGTCACCCTGGCCAGAGTGCAGTGGCATCATCATAGCTCACTGCAACCTCAAACTCCTGGGCTCAAGTGATCCTCCTGCCTCAGCCTCCCCAGTACCAAGTAGCTGGGACTACAGGCTCATGCCACCACGCCTGGCTAGTTTTTCTATTTTTAGTAGAGATGAGGTCTCACTCTTGCCCAGGCTGGTCTTGAACTCCTGAGCTCAAGTGATCCTCCTACTTCCCAGAGTGCTAGAATTACAGGTGTGAGCCACTGCACCTGGCCCTAGTTCTTCCTCTCTTCTTCTTCTCCTTTTTTTTTTTTTTCCTATTACTGTTATGGCTGGTTTTTAATGTTTTTATCTTAGTATAGAATTCATTCTGGGTTAGTATGAGATAAGGATCCAAGGATATCTTTTTTCCAGCCTCTCTTAGAAAGCCCTTCTCTACCTTCCTGGTTTGAGGTGCTGCCTTTATAAGCTTTTAGATATAAGATTCATTTTGTGTCTGGGTCTGTTTCATGACTTTATGTTCTGTTTCAGTTGGTCTGTCTGGCAGTTTAAGTTTACATCGTTAAGTTTGTCAGTCTGTCCTTTTGGGTTTCATATCATGCTCGGGAAGGCAGTTACTCTACAATTAGGTAAAATCTATCGATCCTCCAAGGCTGCAGTGTTTACAGTGAAATCTTTGGGTTTTGTCTCAAGTTCACTTTGGTATTAAAGGTTATTTCTTTTATAAGAGCTCTTGTGTTTTCTTTCTTCTCTCTCATGCTGAGCTTGTTTTACCAGTCTGATCTGGGTGGTTACTATTTCTGTGATAAACAACTTCTCATTCTTTCTCCAGACTTCAGGTGGCTTTATCTTTGCTCTCACTTCAGTTTAGCAGATTGACGCTATGATATTTATACCAACGTTTTCATGAATAGCTACTTCTGGCCAAAGACAGAATCAGATAGTCAAACCCACATTTTTGTATCGTTCCTTTCCAGGAGCAGCTAACTAGCACTTCTTAGGCAAAAACATGGCAAAAAGGAAATTTGCTTTGTGTATAAAAATCGTGACTGTGCCCACAGAAAAGAAGACTAAGATAATAAAATGAGTTAATGAACTTTAGCTCTCTGGTTACGCCAAAGTGAAGCTCTGTAGCCACTGAGACCCCCTCGGTAGTCTACACATGCATTCTCCATGGGAGGAGGATCCAGGGGGAGAGATGTAACCTGCTTTGGGAGAAAGTAAGTCATCCCTCCATCCTTTTTAGCCTCCTTGCCCTGCAGGAACACTGTACACACACCTGGGGTGTTGAGATTTGGCAAGGTGATCCACAGTTGTGATTTTTTTGAATTCCAACCCACTGGCCTCATATTTCTTCTGCCTTGTTTCCGATTGTCAGCACTGGCCGTCCTCCAGTTTGATTTTACCACTAATTGTGTTGCACGTTACCGTACCGAAATGAATCAAATCAAAATGCTTTTCCTGGAGCATTAGATAAAGCAGGCGAAGGTTCTGAGTAATGAGCAGATGCTGCTAATGCAGGGACAGCGGAGACCTTGCCAGGCCTCCATCTGCTCCATGCTTGCCTGCCTTTGGCCTGGCGCCACAGCATTAGGGAATGGCAGAGTGCTCGAAACCCGCTCCCTGGTCACAGAGTTTGTCTTGAAAGCTTACTCTTTGGTGAGAAATGAGATTACACACTTCTTAGGTGCAAAGAAGTTCTTATTTGTCCCCGTCAGTGGAGAGAGGAGAGAGGAAAGATAAGATCCAGCGCATATTAGCATGTGGAAACCTAGATGGGACAGCCAACAGTCCTCTTTATGAGGTGCCATCAAGCAAGGCAAAGTGGCTTATCCACTTCTGCAGCACTCCCAGAACAATTGTCTGAACACACACATGCTCCATTGTCTGGGACTCTGCCTGCTCTGGGCTGAAGTGACTGTGATTTCTCATTTACTGACGTATGAACAATGGATGGGAGTGAGTCTCTCAAGCTTCGTTTTAGCAGGAATCAGTAGGACCATGTTTTAGTTAGATGGCTGTGAAGACTAGGTGGTTTCTAAAGTTTTATTTACAATTTCATGTTTAATAAAAAATCAGTTCTTAATAGTTTTGCTGATGTATATTGATGACACTGGAAGGTGATGCATGACCTTTGAATGCAGTGTACAACTTCACCACCACCCCTTTGTGAACACTGACATTTTAGAAGTGGATTTTAACATGCTGAAGCACTGCTGGGAGATGGCTAGGACAATTGACTAGATTGTGGAGAATTTTGGTTTTTGTCAACGCCTTTTCCGGTCATTTTTCTCTTAAAAGTTTCAATAATCCATTCTTTCCTGATACCTTTACCCTTAGGTCTAGGAGTACTTCTTATTCAGACACTCGGCAAACAAAACAGAATGAAACAACTCTTCAAAAAACACCAGGTATAGTCCTTCTAAAGGATAGAGTACATTTATGAACTTAGCCAATTTTTTTTTAACAGTAGGAATGCTCTCATTATAAAGATATTCAGGAAAATTAAAAAATTTAAATGCAGGGTTCCGAATTTAGATGGTTTTGTTGTTTAGGAAGTCTTTCTTAGGGCATTGAACTTTATAGTTGACTGCCACCTGGCATGTTGTAGGATATTAGATTTTGTTTCATAGACAAACCATAGAGACCATATTATGTGATGGAGGAAGTTGCTGAATGAAAATCCTGTTTTAAAAGTTTTTCTACAGTGAGAAAAGCTTGAAATTATACTTATTTATACTTTGGACAGAATATGCGTTATAACGGAATAATGGGGCAGTGTTCCTCACAGGGGAGTCCGCAGATACGGCCTTAGGTAGGAGTTGTAGGATCTCTAGGAATTTTTAAATAATCTATGTTTTTATTTTTATGGCAGTACTAAAAAAATAACCTAGATCTTTGACCCTGTGACTGAGCTGTGCTTTGGGATTGCGGTGTCTGAATTTGCACTTCATATGTACAGGCTGTTGGCACCTAGTGATCACCTACGTGCCCGTATTGACCTTGTAATGAATTGTTCTTCATGCTGAGGGGTCCACAGATGAGTTCTTAGGGATCTGCAAGCTCTCAAATTTAAGAAACAATGGAAAGGGAAGTTTTCATGCTATTAGGCGCAGACTAGCAGATGACCAGTTTCTAGGATAACTATATCTTTTTGAAGTTCGTAGTGGGAATAACTTTAAATAATTTTTCTCATGTAGAAGAAAGCGGCACATTGAATTTATGATACAAAATTTAGTGTTAATCCTTTGGTTTATTGGGAGTAGTTTTACTGAAAACTGATATTTAATAGTATACAGCATGATGCATACATTCAAAGTAGCTATTCCGTTTGATTACAGTTGAGGTTAAAAACTTAAGGAATAAATAGTACAAGGTAGCTTTTGGAAGATAGACTAGAGAAATAAATTGCCTAAGTTCTTAAATGTACCTAATGACAACTGGACATGAATTTATTTGCTTTTTTGAGGAAGATAAATCGAATTTTAAGTGAGAGAATTTAATTTTCCTTTCAATATCTGCAGTTTTGGTTGCAGTGTTTATTTCATTCTAAACCCTAGGGTTTTTATCAATGTAGAAATAAGTGTATTTGTGGAATGAATATATCTTTGTTTTAAAAGCAAAATGTGCCTGCTTGCCTGCCTTTTCATTCAAAAAGCCATCAGGCAGGCCCAAGGGGAGTAGGAAGGTAGCCCAGCGGAGCCAGGGACAGTGCGAGGAGGGAATGTGAGTGAGGCAGCGCCTGGTGAGTTTGGGAGGTGGCAACATACAGGGACATTGAGCAGGTAAATACACTGAGGATTGTGGGAGCCCGTTTTCTTACCATTGGAGAAGGGAGGTACAGGTACGGAATGGGGATAGCCAGGATGATCCCTATGGGGCTGGCCTGCAACAGGGGGTGTCAGTGTGGAATCTATGGTGTTGGGCTAGATGGAGAAGCAAACAGGTGTGTGTATGTTTATGTGTGTGTTCACTTATGGCCAGTAGCAGTGAGCACACCTAGCACCCAGCTCTTGAAAATATCACTCTCCACTAAAAGGACAGGGCTGCTTGGAGGAATGGCTGACTCCAGGGCTAGAGCAAGGAGAGAACAAAGTAAGCCTGGAACATCCTGTTGTACCAGGAAGTGAGGAAGTACTTGACGAATGATGGTGATTCGTCACAAGAACACAGAACTGAGCTCAGAGTGCGCCCACTAACCAAATCTGGGACAATCTGAGTATCAAAATAAACATTGGTAGTAACAGATTACAACCCATTGAATAAAATGGGAACCTATGAGTATACACTGATAAAAATAAATAGATGAATAAAAAAAAGGGAGAAGAGAAAATTTTCCTTACAGTAGAATGTCAGCTAATAAATGTAGAAAGAATGATGGGATTAGAAAATCACTAATTGGCAACCATCATGGTAGTCATTGATTCAGACCAAAAAAATCAATTGAGGCTAAAACCAGTGGGTAAGAATGGATTGAGTGATAGGATTTTTGCAGTCTCAAAGAATCCTCCCCACTAAACACTTACTAATTAAAAGGGAGGAAAATGTAACTTTGCAGTCAAGCCTGGCAGATACCATCTTAACAAAGTGATCAAGTTTAACCTTATCAATAATGGCACAAATTGATACCCTGTGCCATGTGACAGGATACAGTGAGAAGAACACAAAATCACTTCTGTGATACTCCAGTCAAAAATGCACAGGCTGGTCTAATCATGAGGAAATATCGGATAAATCCAGATTGAGGGGCATTCCACGAAATGACTGGCCTGTCGCCTTTAAAACTGTCAAGGTCATGAAAGTCAAGGCATGTCTAAGGGCCTACCCATTCCTGGTTGAGAGAAGCAAGGGAGACATGGCAACTGAGTGCAATGTATCGTTCTGGCTTGGATCTTTTTCCTGCAGAGGACGTTCCTGGGACAGCTGGCAGTGGAATCTGAACAGTGAGTATACAGGAGTTCTTGCAGCTTTTCTGTTATTTTGAAATTACTTCAAAATAAACAGATAAAAACTTTTTTTCTGATCAAGATGAAGTAACAGGAACTGGATTTATGCTTCTGCCTTTAGCAGCTGGAAGATTGGACAAAATATATTAAACCATGGTTTTTAGACATTGGCAAACTGGTAGCCTAGGCTTGTGATTCCTTGGAGAAGGAGAACAAACATGGTGAGGCCTCCAGTTACACGAGTTTACCGACTGGAAACAACTCAGGACGGGGAAGGGGAACCTAAACAGAGTCTGGTGGCCTCCCTGGGTTGAGACACCAATACGAGTCCAGAGAAGCGAAGGTGGGTAGAAATTGTGGGCCAGAGTATTTGCGAGGAGAGGGCTGCACAGAGGGAGAGCTACAGAGACCTGAGGATGCTCTGCACACGTGTGAGAGGAAATACCTGAGTCCAGGGAAAGAACTACCTGAAAGAAGGTGGCACGACAGTTCTCATGCAGGGCTGGATTGGTTTGCATTTCCACCAGCCAAAGTGGAAAGACCTTGTAATATGTGGGTTGTTGGATGGGATCCTTGGAAAGGGTGTCACTTTTTAGTAATAGGACTAAATTAGTCCTAGACCAAAAGCTTCTCAGGGACCCATTCTAAAAAAAAAAGTTAGAAAGCAAGCCTCAAAAGGATCCAACTGATTCTAAGTATCTTAATTTTGCATCAGAACAAAATCGACACTAGTTAATAGAATACAACAAAACCTAGCAACCAACAATGTAGAATTCACAATGTGTGTCATCCAGTAAAAAATAAAGCATGCAAAGAAGCAGAAAAATACAACTCATAATGAGGAGAGAAATAATAGGAAGGGATCCAGAAATGACAGAAATAACTAACAGATGATTGTTAAAACAACATTATGAATATGCTGCATATGTTCAAAAAGTGTAGGAGAACATAAGCATGATAAGGAAAGAGATAAAAGATTTTTAAAAAAGACACAAATGGAACTTCAGAAGAAGATATAATTTCTGCAATGAAAATACACAGGATATAATTAACAGCAGACTCGATAATACAGAAGAAAAGATCAGTGAATTTGAAGACATAGCAATAGAAACTATCCAGAATTAAGCAGAGAGAAAAAAAGACTGAGAGGGGGTGGGAAAGTGCCCAGAGCTTCAGTGACCTGTAGGACAATATCATACATTCTTTTTCAAATGAAACTCAGAGACATCATTGCCAGAAGACCTGACTGTAAGAAATGTTGAAGGAAGCCTTTAGTCAGAGGGAAATTGATACCATGAGGGTTCTGCGCTCATGAACTGATCACCTCCCAAAGGCCCCATCTCCTAATGCCATCACTTCAGGGGTGAAGATTTCAACAGGAGAATTTTGAGAGGACACACATTTAGACCATAGCAGTGAGTAAGGGGATATTTGTATGGTCTCAGATTATCTCTCCAGAAGACACAAATAGTAACTTTGTGGTAGAGAGACCCGATAGATACCACCTTAACCAAGTGATGGAAGTTAATGTCACCAGTAATGAGACTTTGACATCATGTAGCTCCTGATATAATGCACTGAGAAGGCACATTACTTCTGTGCAATTTTTGCCAAAAATGTGTAACTTGATTTTAAACATGAGGAAACAGACAATTGAAAGACCTACAAAATGAATGAGCAGTACTATTCCTTGTGTCAAGGTCATGAAGAACAAAGAAAGACTAAGTAACTGCTTCAGATGGGAGTAGAGGAAAGACACATAGTAACTAAAGGCTATGTGGAATTCTGGATTGGATCCTGGACCAGAAAAAAGATGTTGGTGAGAGAGACAACAGAAGAAATTTAAGTAACATCTATAGATTCAAATGTACTACTGTAAATTTTCTAGCTTTGATCATTCTATGGTTATATGTTACATTTGGGGAAAGCTCGGTGAAACTATACTGGAACTCCTTGTATAATTTTTTACAACTTTTCTTTCTGTGTCTGAAATTATTTCAAAATTAGGAAAAGAATATATTAGATTACAATATTAAATAAGATTGGATTTATTCCCATAGCTATTTAATACCATTTTTTAAAATGTTAAATTACTTAGAAAAGAATGCACCTGCCCCTTTTCTGCTGTCTGGCTTACTTGGGGGCCTGAGATGGTACCCCCTGTGTTCCTGTGACAGTCACACAATTAGGGATTCTTGGCATACGTTGTTTCAGTATCTTGCTGCTTATCTTTGGGCTAATCCCACCCCCCAACTCTTTCCCATGATGGTGAATATCTAATTTTTGGTATTTTGTTTCCAAAGAATACTTTTCAAAGAATAGTATAGCCATTTTATTTTAAAATGTCAATATTTACAAATATGCCTGAAGTTACATTTTTGCCACTCCTTAAAACTTATGACCCCAAACTTGTCATATAATGTGAAAGGGAGACCTAGTTTTTCAAAATTACTTCAGGAAGTAAACAAACAAAAAGGTCACTGATCTTGAAGGCAGGTGGCCATGTGGGTCTGGAATTTGGAGAAAAAATCAGTATTAGGCTGTTGTGATCCACTCTGAGGGCACACAGGAGGGAGACTCAAGACCCCATCCCAGACATCCAGGGGCCTTGTGGCAAAACCTTCTACTGGCTGAGGGTGGGGAGATTTGCATTTCAAATGCACTCTGAATGCTCACATGAGATGTTAGACTTATCTGTGGTTTCAGTTTTCTCATTCTCATTTGGTATTAGGTAACTCAGACCTGACTACAGGTTTGCCATAATCTAAATCTTTGTGTAGGTGTTTTTCCCCTGCTTTTAGTTTGAGCCATTTATTACTTTTATTGAAAGGAGATTAATTAGTAGTATAATTTTAAGATCTTTTGAGGATTTGGAATGGGATTTCTAAAGGCTGTAAAATGTCATCACTGGAATTTTCATTATAAATCAGAGGAGATACTAAGTTTGCAGTGTGACTATTCAAAACACTTGTAAAACACAAGTTAATATATTTTTACTTTGGTTCGTGATAACCTTTCAAATTATTCTTAAAAATTCTTTTATGATAAATTCAAAATATACAAAATAGAACAAATAGTATGATGCATCCCCATTACCCATTTCTCAGCTTTAATAGTAATCAGCGTTATTTTAAAATTACACATTTGTAAGTATTATATAGTTATGTCACTCACATGTGAGTGGAAATATTTTTGATGATATACATACTTTCTTTTTAGCAACGAACAGTATTTTCAAAAAGAAGAGAGAGAACAAGGAGGCTAAAAATTACTGCCAGGCCCTGTGCTGGGCTGTCCCGCTCATCTGATCCAGGGGAGGTGGTGGCGATGTTTTGGACTCCTTTGGAGTTTAATTCACCTTAACCCATTAATGGGTCAGAAGTACAATGTCAGTTTTTAATTTAGTTTTGTACATCAGAATTAAATATTGATTATAAAGTCATACAGATTATGATTGGAGAAAAATCCCATCACTAATCACATTTATAAAAAAAAGTTTATACAGATTACAGTATAGAAAATTTTAAATAGTACATGTAGAAAAAATTCAAATAGTACCAAAGAGTATATAGCAAAGAGTAAGTCTCTTGGTGAGGCTTTTTTTTTCAAACGTGCCAGTACTTGGCCTGCTGATCTCCCAGGGTCCACAATCTCCTTCCTA
>VBSM01003044.1:6640976-6657411 GCA_008086735.1 Cheirogaleus medius
GTCCCGCCAGCGCAGCAGCTTGCACAAATAATTATTTTGTCAAATAATATTTTCAACTCCCGACCTTCACCCCTCTAGCTACCCACCCCTCACTTAGAGCAAAAAGAGGATGCGAGTACACTTCATTGGGAAAAAATATTTGGTCGTTTTCCCCCAAGGCCTCCTAAAATGGCTGATATTCTGATGGCTTGAGAATTGAACTCTTCAGTGTGTGTCTGGGCACACGCTAGGCTTAGTTCTCCTGAAAAACTAGGCCTGATGGGTGGCCCCACATGTGGCACAGCAACTGAAGCAAAGCCGTTTGTAGTTTTTACTCCCACATTTTAGTTTCCAGACCGAGCTATACAGAGGCTCCAAGCTTATCTCCTGGGATCTGTACACGGAGACCTAGCAGTGACTTGTTTTTTGAAAAGAGCCAACGTAGGGGGCTCTTTGGGATTGTAGATTATGCTGCAGAGTTGTTTGTGACGTGAGCATTTGGGTATCCAGCCCACAGCTAGGCTTGCAGGAAGCCAAAAGGATGTTGCAGAGAAGAACCCTGTTTTCTGCACGAAGTTCGCCCAGTTCAAACCACAGTGTCATGACCATTGTCATGTATACATCGTACTGTCAGTTGGAGGACCTGTACAGTTGGGAGAACTCCCTATCTGTGGGTTCTGCGTCTGTGGATCCCACCAATATCTGCGATCAAACATACGCGGGGGAAAAAAATTCCACAAAGTTCCAAAAAGCAAAACTTGAATTTGAGGCATGCTGAGTACTACGTTGAATCCATGGGAATGAAGTGATGTGTTAGCATTGTATCAGGTATTATAAATAATCTAGAGACGATTTATGTGGGAGGATGTGCATAGGTTATATGCAAATATGCATTTATGCCATTTTATATATAAAATAGGACTTGAGCACCTATGAATTTTGGTATCCATGGGGGTTTCTGGGCCAATTCCCTGTGGACCCTGAAGGATGACTGTATATACTCAGTAAAGCTGACTGTTTCTTCTGGCTCAGGGCTGCCTAATCATGTACTCCATGCCCCGTGTAAAAGGCCTCTCTGGTCAGTTTGAAGTCTAAATTTGACCATGTTAAGTCCATTTGATTAGTAAACCAGTATTACATTTTTAAAAAACCCTTTGTCGCCGGGGATGAAAAGAACAGACTAGTGACTTGGACTTGGAGGTGAGGTCTCCAAGCTGGCATTTGGTCAGGGCTACTCCTGGAGCGCGCCAGCTGTGTGCCCACTGTGGGCACATCAGGGCAGCCACCACGAACAAGAACTCTGAGTGTTCTAGCTGGGTCAGCAGTATGCACTGGAAATGCAGGGGTTAAAAATCTGGTGGGTGGTGGTTTTTTGTTTTTGTTTTTTTCCTTAAATAAAAATTGAACATCTAGAAAAAAAGAAGGAATTATGGTAGAGGGAGGTGTTTTTTTTCCCCCCAAAGGCTTAATAGCTATGAGTAAGATCTTGGTAGAATGCACGCCCAGGCTTGTACAGCTTATGTTTTATTTCAGAAGTGGGAGTAAGGGGTCACATACTATGAAAGAACTGTGTCCTTGGCTGTCACTTAATGACCGATGCAATTTTTCAAAAACCCAGAAACCTCCCTATTATATTTTAAAAACTTAATTTTCACTGCATTCTCCTAGTACTTTATAAATAACTTGCGAATGAAATGGACTCTAAAAGTACATAAAACTGTCCCAGGTTAAGACAAAAATAAAGCGATTTTTCATTAAAGTGAAGATACCAGTTTGAGTAGTGTGCAAACATGGGTGGAATTTTGCAAGGAATTTTATTTTGGGGGGAAATAATAGGTTTAAATTAAAAATGAAAAAAAAAATACCTAGCCTGTCACCCTTTCAAGAAAAAATGGAGAGTAAATGGTCTGATGAAGAATAAGAGAATGATTAGGGTGGAAACTGAGGTATTGTTAGATTGTGCCTTTTCCCTTGCGTGGAGGGAGGGCGTAAGGGTGTGGGATTTTGCACAAGAGTTTTATGAATGTAGATCAATGAGTTTTTCTAAATGCATGTTGTCTTTTGTGCTGAGACCAAGAAGAAAGCGCAGTGGGTAATGTTACTGGAGGAGTGGTAAACATTCGGTATTAGGACTGACTGCTTGTGTCTGTTCTCTTTACCACTTTGTCTGTCTAGTACTCAGAGGGTGCCTAACACTGTTCGTTTTATATTTATTCTAAAATGCAGTTTTTTAAAAGAACATTTTTACATCTGTGAAATCAGAACAGATCTTTACAATGGCACCACAAAATTAATTGGCAGCATTTTAGAATGTCATGTAAAATAACAGTGTTTCTCACAGTGAATGACGGTGTTTTCAATTAAAGTATATTATTTGTTCACTGAGGGCAAAAATGAATTAATAGCTTAGGAATTAGGATGTTTATGAGAAGTGTGAATATGTTACTAAGAAAAAGTCTGCAGGAAATAAACCACTTTGTTTTTTTTTGAGTTTAAACTCTCTTTGGAGTTCATTGAACATTTAGAATCTGTAAATTTATGCCTTCCACCAAATTTGAGAAGTTTTCAGCCATTATTTCTTCAAGTAGCTTTTCTGCACTAACCCCTTTCTTCTCTCCTTCTGATACTTCAATTTTGTGAATGTTAGACATTTTGAAATTGGCCAACAAACAGGTCACCGAAGCCGTTTGTTTTCTTTCCCAAGCCTGCCTTTCTGTTCTTCGGCGTGCATATTCTTCCTGTTGCTCTGACTGCAGGTTCACCGACTCTTTCCTCTGTCATCTCCATTCTGCAGGTCAGCCCATCCAGTGAGGTCATTTCAGGTTTTACATTTTTGGGTTCAACATTTCCATTCAGTTCTTTTTTTATATTTTCTGTTTCTCTGCTGAGAATGTCACTCTTTCTGCTCATTTTACTTTTTTACTTCATGGAACCTAGTTACAATAGGTGCTTTAAAGTCACTGACGATTCCTAGAATCTGGGTTATCTTAGGGTTGACATCTGTTAATTTTTTTTTTTTTTACCTTGAGAATGGGTCATATTTTCCTGTCTTGTTTTTGTTTTGGGGGCATGTCAAGTAATTTTGGATTGTATTCTAGACATCGTAAATGTTCTGTTTGGATCCTGTCACATAATCTTCTGAAGAATGTTGATTTTTTTTTTTTTTAATTAAACAGGCCGCCACCCTGGTTAGGTTCAGTCTTGCCATCTCTGAGTGGTGATTCCAGTGTCAGTTCAGTCTCCAAAGCCCTTCCTGTGCTCTTTTCCATCTGTCCTGCACACATGCCACTCGGAGGTTAGTCTGAGACTTGGCAGTGGTTTAAATCTGAGTTGAGTTCTCAAAGCGTTTGCTGTGCTGCTTTGGCTCCGTCCTGCACAGCTCAGGGGTGAGCCTGGGGTTGGTGTGAGTTTACACACAGTATTGTGGGAACTTTCAGGTTCCTCCTCTCTTCATTTGCGCACTTTCCAGCCTTCAGGGGCTCTTTGCCCTTTAGTCCTATGGCCAGAAAGATGGCGTTTCTGTCGGTTTTACCTGCCTTCATCGCCACCACCATGCAGCTCTGTGACTGTGTACCATCCTTGGGGCAAAACCATAAGAGCAAAAAAGAGGGGAAAAAAAAATCCCACGAAGACCCTCACCCCCATTTTTTGGAGACTGCAGGGGCCCCTTTTGTTGGTTCTTTGGCCAGAAAGCTGGAGTTTAACATATTAGAGTTTTAGCTTCCTGCACTACACAGTTCTGCTGTTGGAGCCCATGCTCAGGACTAGGCTGGAAGAAAACAAAGGGGAAGAAATGGGAAACTCCTCCCCTGTACAGCTGCTTCTCTGGGTTTGACTCTCCTGAGTCCTCAGGTATTTGTTTTGTGCATTTTGTCCATAGGTTTTGGCAGTAGTCAGCAGGAGAGGGGCAGCAATGTGCTTACTCCTTCTTGGCCAGAATTAGAACTCCCACTTTCTTTTCAGTGACTTAAATCAACTGTGTAGTTGGCAGTAGAAGGCTGTATTAAATGAGGGCCCTTCCTATTCTGTTACTCTTGGTGTTCTCGTCTGTGATCTGCTCGTCCTCACCAATGAAATTGGGGGTCTCGCAGGGAGAAGCTTATCCGTGCTTTGCTAGGATCAAGAATTGATGCTAAGGGCAAATGTCAGGCTCTTACTGGGTTGCTGTGGCAACATTCATTGAAGCAACAAATCCCATGGTTGTTCCTTCCCATATTCTTAAGTTTATTTTTATTTTTTAGCAGCTTTACCAAGATATAATTTATATACCATATAATTCACCAATTTAAATTGTAAATTTAGTGTTTTTAGTAAGTTCATATGGTTGTACAACCATCACCATGGTTTTAAGAACATTTTTATCATCCCAAATAGAAAAACTGTACCCGTTATCACTCACTCCCCATTTCCTCCCAAACCCTCCAGCTTTAAGCAACCACTGATCTATCTTCTCTGTGGATTTGCCTGTTCTGGACACTGGGATGAGGTAATATATAATAACCTTTTGTGACTGGCTTCTTCCACTTAGCATAATGTTTTCCAGATAAACCCATGTTGTAGCATGTATCAGTACGCCATTCCTTTTTATGGCTAAATAATATTCCCTTGTCTGGATATACCACATTTTATCCACTTATCAGTTAAGGGACATCTGAGTGGTTTCCACTTTTTGGCTGTTAATGAATGTTGCTGTTGTCATTCACATACAAGTTTTTGTGTGGATGTATGCTTTCAAGTCTCTTGTGTATATACACCTGGGAGTGGAATTGCAGCTTATGTGGTAATTCTGTTTAACCATTGAAAGAATTGCCAGATTCTTTTCTAAAGTGGCTGTACCCTCTTACATGCCCACTAGCACTGGATGAAGGTTCCAGTTTCTCCATAGCCTCACCAGCACTTGCTGTTTTCTCTGAGTATAGTCATCCTAATGGATGTGATGTGGTATCTCACTGTGGTTTTGATATGCATCCCTGATGGCTGCTGGTGTTGAACATCCTTTCACATGCCTATTGCTCATTTGCACATCTTTGGAGAGATGTCTATCCAGATCTTTGGCTCATTTTTTAATTGGGTTGTCTTTTTCTTGTTGAATTAGTTTTAAAAAATATATTCTGGGGCTGGGTGCAGTGGCTCACGCCTGTAATCCTAGCATTCTGGGAGGCCGAGGCGGGCCGGATCACTAAAGGTCAGGAGTTCGAAACCAGCCTGAGCAAGAGCGAGACCCCGTCTCTACCAAAAATAGAAAGAAATTAATTGGCCAACTAAAAATATATAGAAAGAAAATTAGCCAGGCATAATGGCACATGCCTGTTGTCCCAGCTACTCGGGAGGCTGAGGCAGGAGGATCACCTGAGCCCAGGAGTTTGAGGTTGCTGTGAGCTAGTGTGACGCCACGGCACTCTAGCCCGGGCAACAGAGTGAGACCCTGTCTCACTCTGGATTCAAGTCCTTTATCAAATAAGTGATTTGCAAATATAGTCTCCCATTCTGTGGTTGTCTTTTCACTTTATTGATAATGTTCTTTGAAGCATGTAAGTTTTTAATTTCGATGAAGTTTATTTCTTTTGTCGTTTGTGCTATTGGTGTCATATCTAAGAAACCATTTCCTAACCCGGGGTCACAAAGGTCTACTCCTATGTTTTCTTCAAAGGAGTTTTATAGTTTTGGCTCTTACACCTATGATCTATTTGGAGTTAATTTTTGTATATGGTGTGAGGTAGAGGTCTGACTTTATTCTTTCACATGTGGATATCCAGTTGTCCTAGCACCATCTGTTGAAAAGACTATTTTTCCCCCATTGAATTGTCTTGGCACCATTGTTGAAAATCAGTTGACCATAAATTTAAAGGTTTATTTTGGACTGTTTTTCCATTGATCTATATGTCTGTGTTTTGTCAGTACCACACTGTCTTGATTACCTACAGCTTTTTGATTAAGATAGCTCACCGCTTTTTTACTAAGTAATAAAATATATAGTAAACTTTCCAAATGTCAGGCATGTTGAACAGTTTACTTCTATCACTGTAGAAGTAAAAACTTGCAAGGATCTATGTACAATATGAATATATGAAATATGTACATGTTTAAAATTTAAAATATTAAAATTAACGAAAAGTTTTAGTATTTGCAACTTGGGATCCTATGCTTTATTTGTTTATTTATTTTTGGCATTATATACATTATCATCATTGTTCAGAGGGCTGGCTTGTTATGGATCCCAGAGTTTTGGGTTTAACAGAGCTCTTTAAGACCATCTAATGCTGAGGAGACTGTGGCCCAGAAAGATGCAGTGACCCATCTAAGGGCTTGGTGGTACTCTTGACCATGTTGATTTTATGTTCTATATACAGAGAACTTCAGAGACACAGCATTAAAATACAGAGAGCACTAAACTGAGTCTAGTTGGATTAAACTGGGCAGTTCTACCTGAAAATACATTTTTTTCTAGTTGTCATTTGTAAATAAATCTTACACTGAAGACTGTCATCAGTACTATGTAGATAAAACTATTGATTTTGGCATATAAGGTAATATTTAAAATCCTCTTTAATAGCCGTGGTTCGATGAGACCAACCAGAATCATGTACTGATTTAAAAAAAATACTAGTGGTTTTGATTAATTTGGCCATTAAAAAAAAGTTTTAATGCCTTATTGCTTGTTCCCTTTATTTTCTGGACAGAAATATAGCTGAAGGTCAGGTCCTTTGTAATGAAACTGCCAAGCCAGAGTCTTGAATAGGCTTCAAGTACAGTTTGCCTTATTACCGTGTGGGACTATTTAACCCAAACCAATAGGAAATGAGCCCTGAGTTGGGACCCCCAATTAAAGAGTCTCGGAGCTTACATCTCACCCTGACAAGTAGAGAGTTGTGGTGTGCTTGTGGTACTGCCGCCTGCTGTTAAAGAGAGAGCGATTGGGGCGTAAATGTTGCATTCGCTCCATCTGTAAGTGTTATAATAAGTTATTCAAAGCTCTTAACACAGGACCAACCAGAGCGTGCCTCCCTCTCAGTTCCAGCACGATTTCCTGCCCATCAGATGGATGCTCCTCTGTTGGAGTCTTTGGAAGGTTCTGGTGTCTTTTGTTTTAATTGGCGGGCTAGAGCTGACTCCTATGGTGTGATTTTCATTAGAGAGGGGCTGGAGAGAGGGAGTGTTGGAACAGTCCTCCAAGCCCAACCATGAATATTAAACATAATACAATTACAGCTTTCAGACCAATTATTTTTCTTTTCAGCAGGCAAAGTTGATGAAACACTCGCTAGATAGGGATTCATAGTATCTACCATTGGCTTCTTTTTGTCCCTGGAATCAGTTGTCTTGGCATATTTTTGTGCCCATTTGCTGCGCTACCTGTTTCCCAGTGTCGAGAATTTGATTTGAGTGCTGAGGTTACAGGCGGTGCCAGGGTACACTGCATTTCCGTTTGGTGCTGCACGCTGTCAGATGTGCGAGGCAGGTACCTGTTTCTTAATGTGATTTTGAATGGCATGCATGGACTTAGCACACTGTGGTGTTTGCTGCTTCTGTCAACAAGAAGCCAGAGTGATACCCTCTCTCCAAGGAGATGTCAGAAAAATGTTTTTCCTTTTTTAATGTGGGGAGAAGCTCAGTTGTGTTTGGCCCATTTTTGTTTTCCTTCGTGATAAAAAAAATACACTAATGCTGTATCTTTTGGTGTATTTGTTTATTTTGTTTGGAGCCATCCATGCTGGTATCTAAATACAATAGGAAAACAGATGGCAAACTTTGAACTTCTGGACCAAATTTGTGTTTGCCTTTGTCTCCTTAACAGCCAAACTGTAAATTATGGAGTATAAATATTCAACAGAGGAGCTCTTTATGGAAATCACCACAGCAAAATAGACCCTTATTAACCAAACATGCGCTGAAGAGTACTTGGGCTGAGAATTTCTCCCCACCCCCCACGCCCTTTTCAAGTTCCCCTTACAGCGTAGTGTTCCTTTTACGACACTTAAACCTTTTCTCTCTCCTCTGTCCTAACGGCCTTAGCTCTTACCTACAAAAGATAGGTGTGTCTAAATACTAACAGCCAGACCTCTGTTTTCAAAGTAAATTTCATGTTCTCTGTCTTCCTAGTCTAGACCCTTCACTGGAAAGTCAGGACTGAATGGAGTTCTGTAGCAATAGACCTCTTCATTCACCTGCGTGGCCTCCAGGAAGAATTAACAGTCTCTCCTCTGTGTTCTTTTTAGTGTGGGGGGAGTGGGGGGTCTTCCAGTGAGGACTGGAAAACCTGCTAGACAGATTCTAAAAGAGCTATAATGCTGCTCTGTGTTCTAAGACTACCATTACCTAAGGGAAAAAATGAATGTATTTTTAAAATGATGAAGCAGGGCATACATATGGGAGTGTTTATAAGGTATGTGTACAGTTTCAAGAATAACTGAGAATGCCTGTGCACCCACCACTCAGTTTAAGAGACAGTGTGTGACTGGGACTCTTGAAGGCCTCCGGTGCCCCTCCCAGGCATGAACGAGTCCTTGTTTTGTCGACATGGCAGTATCCAGAATAGAGTAGAAGCCTCCTTTATTGCGCTCATTCTTCCATTGCCGTTCCTATTCTCCCAGGCTCCCTGCTGTTGAAGTTTCAAGGATGTCCTTCCAGAATTTTATCTTACAAATTTTTCAGTTTTACTTAAACAGGTAGCATAAGCATTCAAAATGAAGTTCAAAAGCACACAGTGGCACAGAGGGAGAAGTCGGTCTCCTGTGCACCCCTCCCCTCCCGCAGCCTAGTCGGGCTCCTCCGCTGTGACTGCTAAGGATGAGTGTTCCCTCCAGGGTTGTCCCCACACGCGTGGCTGGGATGGATCCCCCCCCCCACGCACACCTGCTCACACCACTGCCGTCTCTAATGGCTGTACCATAACTGCTTTAACTAGCACTCGTTGATGTGCTCGTTAATCGTGCCACCGACATCCAGTCATTCCAGTTCATGATAACTTAAACGTTGTTTCTAATTTTTCTTGTCAGTGTAATTATCTTAATAGGTAATGTCTTTTTCCTTCAATTGCTTTTAAGACCTCTTTGTCTTTTGTGTTTTCCCATTTTTTATTCTCTCAGGTGTGATTAGTACACATCGAGTCAGAATGTCATCAATTCTAGGAAAATAACCATTAACTATTTGAATATTGCTCCCTTGTCATATGCTACTTTCTCCTTCTGGAACTTGCACTGGATGTAAGCTGGGCCATCCCCATCTATCCTCCTTGTCTCTTAACTCCTCACATTTTCCCTCTGTTTATTGCTTTGTAACTTCTTCAGATTTCTTCTAGCCTATGTCATGAATTCAGCTTTTTCATCTTTTATAGAAGCTTTCTGTGGTTTGTGTTTTTTTAAAAGACAAGAATCTCAGCACTCCCCTTCCCTCTTCAGGTGGGGCCAAGCCTTATGATCCTGCCCTGCATGGTGTTAAGCTCCAAACCCACTGGTCTGGCACCTGCCACCAGCCTTACCCCCACCACATGACAACACGCCCCCCAGTCTGGTTTTCAGCCTGAGCCCTGGGTAAGTCACTTTGTGAGCTCAGCAGTGGATTTAAAAGGACGTTATATTTTATCCAGCATTATTAAGTAACTTACAGTGGAAGGGTCTGAAAGAGAAGCCCTATCTTTAGCTACTAAAAACAGTACTGTGGCTAATGGCCTCGTGTGTAGGTGTATAGGTGTGTAGATACATCCTAAATAAATGCTTAGAAGTGCAATTGCTAGGTCAAAAGTGAAATATGTTTGTTAAAGTGATATTGCATTGTAGTTTTATTGTGTTATTTCTCTTATTGCTAGTAAACTTAATCATCTTACATGTTTAAAAAGCTATTAGTATTTTTCTGTGAATTTTTCTTTCATTTTAATAATGGGTTGTCAGTCTCTGAAGCAATTTATTATAAGAAGCTAGCACGCCTTGTTGCAAACATTTTCCCCAGTTCATCGTTCATTTTTCCCCCATATGGGGAAAGTTAAACGCTTTTATGTATAATCTTTTCTTTTTTGGCTTCTGGTTTTTGTTATGTTTAGAAAGGCCTTTCCTATCCTGAATATTTTTAATTATGTTTAACTCTTTGAACCCTTTATAATTTATTTGTATGTGGTAGAGCTCCAAGTTGAGAAAATTAAGAGTATTTTGCTTTTAATTGCTATTACAAGTGGGATCTTTGGTTACATTTTTAAGACTCATGGTTATTTGTATATAATACAGCTGTTGATTTTAGTATATTTATAATTGATTCTGAATTATTACTGAATTCTCTTGGATTGTCTTCTCTAATGATAAATTTGCCCATTTCTTTCCAACTTTTTACACATTTCATCTTTTTCTCTTGTCTAATCATATTTGATTTTTTAAAAAACAATGTGAGATAATAATGGTGATAGTATATCACTGTATTTTCAGGCTTTTTATTAGGAATGGGTGTTATCAGATTTCTTTCAGAATCTATGGAAATGACCCTGTGGTTTTTCTTAGATTCCACTTGTTTGTGGCATATTGCCATGGAGTCTATAGTTTTCTTTTATTGTGCTCTCACTGTTGGGTTTTTAGTAATAGAATGCTGGCTTTGTGTACAGTTTGGATGCTCTGTTCCTTTTCCTAGGCTGTAGGACAGGTTACATAGCCCTGGAGGTAGCTCTTCCTTACAAGTTTGGCCAAAGTCACCTGTTCTTGTTTGGTGAGGACTAGTGCTCCTTGATAGCTTTCCCAGCTTGCTCTTGTTTATCTGTTTGGGGGTCAGTTTTGGTGATTATTTTCCCAGAAAGTCATTTACTCATGTTTTCCAATTTGGAGATTTAAAAAATTAATTCAACAAACTCTATATTTTGATTATAATGACTGAAGAAACAATTCAAAAGCAAAACCTACCCCAAAAAGTCCATGTAGTTTTTTTTCCAGGCAACTTTTACCAGACACTTAGCAAATTGTGCTCTCCATTGTTTTAAAGTGCTCTTATATAATGCTTTTTGCCCTGAAAATCTACCTTTTCTAGTATTAGAATTGTAATCTCTTTCTTGTCAATTGCAAATGTACATTTCCTGTGTAGCATATGCTTAGTTTTGCTTTGTGGAGCGGGTCGTTTGTCCTATGTGCATCCTGTCTGCTTGTGCCATGATACTTCACCGTGGGCCTGTGTATTGGCTCCTCACACACCTTCTGATGTTTTGCTGTATCACTTTCTTACAGAGAGCCCACAGGCAATTCACTTAGAGTCCTTTTCTGTTTTAAAAAACAAAGCCTCATAATGCCTTCAAACTTAGTAGGTATAAAATTTTTAGTTCAAAATAATTTTCCCTCAGAACTCTGAAAATAATATGCATGTATGTACATGCTCATGAGTCTGGGGCATAGAACGTGCTGTAGCTAATCCTGTCTCACCACACATTTTTGGGGTCAAACACATGTTTATGATGACATTTAACCATATTATCCTTATGTTTGTCCAGCTCCCCTGCTAGATAGTAGGATCTTTTGACTTGCATCATACAGTCCATTAAAAAAATTTTTTTATTTCAGCATATTATGTGGGGTACAAATGTTTAGGTTACATGTGTTGCCTTATCCCCCCTTCCCCCGCTCCCGAGTCAGAGCTTCAAGCATGTCCATCCCCCAGATGGTGCGCATTGCACCCATTATGTATGTATATACCCCTCCCCTCCTCCCCTCTCCCACCTGCCCGATAAATGTTATTCCTATATGTCCACTTAGGTGTTAATCAGTGAAACCGATTTGCTGGTGAGTACATGTGGTGCTTATTTTTCCATTCTTGGGATACTTCACTTAGTAGAATGGGTTCCAGCTCTATCCAGGAAAATACAAGAGTTGCTGTATCACTGTTTCTTAGAGCTGAATAGTACTCCATGGTATACGTATACCACATTTTATTAATCCACTCGTGTATTGATGGACACTTGGGTTGTTTCCACATCTTTGCAATTGTGAACTGTGCTGCTATAAACATTTGAGTGCAGATGTCTTTTATAGAGTGCCTTGTTCTTTTGGGTAGATGCCCAGTAATGGGATTGCTGGATCCAATGGTAGGTCTACTTGAATCACTTTAAGGTATCTCCATATTGCTTTCCACAGAGGCTGCACTAGTTTGCAGTCCCACCAGCAGTGTAGGAGTGTTCCTATCTCTCCGCATCCACGCCAACATTTATTTATTGCTTTGGGACTTTTTGATAAAGGCCATTCTCACTGGAGATAAGTGATATCTCATTGTGGTTTTGATTTGCATTTCCCTGATGATTAGAGATATTGAGCATTTTTTCATATGTTGGCCATTATTCTGTCGTCTTTTGAAAAGTTTCTGTTTATGTCCTTTGCCCACTTTTTGATAGGGTTGTTTGATTTTTTTCTTGCTGATTTTCCTGAGTTCTAAATAGATTCTAGTTATCAGCCCTTTATTGGATGTGTAGCTTGCGAAAATTTTCTCCCCTTCTGTAGGTTGTTTGCTCTCCTGAGAGTTTCTTTGTGCAGAAGCTTTTTAATTTGAGCAGGTCCCATTTATTTGTTTTTGTTGCTGCTGTGATTGCCTTTGGGGTCTTCTTCATAAATTCTTTGCCTAGGCCAATGTCTAGAAGAGTATTTCCAACGTTTTCCTCTAGAATTCTAATAGTTTCACACCTTAGGTTTGTTACCAGCATAAGTTGATTTCTGAGAGGTGTGGATCCTGTTTCAGTCTTCTACATGTGGCTATCCAGTTTTCTCATCAGCATTCACTGAATATGTTTTTGTCTGCTTTGTCAAAGATGAGGATGGTTTTATATCTGGGTTCTCTGTTCTAGTCCACTGGTCAATGTCCCTGTTCTTGTGCCAACCCCAAGCTGTTTAAATTATTATAGCCTTGTAGTATAGTTTGAAGTCTGGTAAACTGATACCTCCCATTTTGTTGTTATTGCCTAGGATTGCTTTTGCTATACGGGGTCTTCTCTGGTTCCATACGAAGCATAAAATTATTTTTTCTGTATCTGTGAAAAATGATGATGGTATTTTAATAGGGATTGCATTGACTCTGTAGGTCACTTTGGGTAATATAGACATTTTAACAATGTTGATTCTGCCGACCCACGAGCATGGTATGGTTTTCTACCTGTTTATGACCTCTGCTATTTCCTTCCTCGGGTCTGTTAAATTATATTTGTTAATTGGCTTAAATTTTGCCACAATTTTAGCTCTTGTACCTTATTTCTGGAACTATTAATAAGCATGGTGGTGTTTGTAGTGGATAAGAAATTTCTGTGTCATCTAATTTATCCTCATGAAAATTTAGCATAAAAATTTTTAAAGAGGTTCTTACAGTAATTCATATTATTACAAGGCAGGTAATTATCTCAAGACTTAAGAGTATGTGGACACTGGCAGTCGCTGCGGTGCTCACTCAAAAACTTTTCTGAATTTCAACAGGATGGTGATGGACTCTGAATTAAATACCAAAAAAGTGGTACTTCCCCGGCCAGGCAAGGATTTGGGGTGTGTAGCTGATTTTCTCCTTGCCCTTAACAGATTATTGTACCACCAGCAAAATGACCATGCTGGGTGTTAATCTTACCACTGGGACAGGCTTTTCAGGCCAATCAGATCTCGACTTCCTTCTAAATGACGCAGGTGCCTTTTCCCTGTTGAGGGCAGCTAAGATCCTTGTCCTGCTCTTTCTTGCTCCGTGTACTTTTAAAGTATTGCAATTAAAGGGTTGTGGGTACTCTCTGACAGTGTACTAATTGGGAGATACAAGTTTGATGTTATCATAGATGCTTGCAACCAAAGGAACATTGTGCACAGACCAGCACAACTGAAGAGGAATTTGTATTTTCAAGCTTTGGCTCTAATCCCAATTCCCTTCGCTGCTCTTCTTGGGCTTTCCAGGGTGAGGATCCATGACCTCCGCACGGATAAAATCGCCCTGTCACTCTCCGCCCACCAGCTTGGGGTCTCTGCTGTCCAGATGGACGACTGGAAAATCGTCAGTGGAGGCGAGGAAGGCCTGGTGTCCGTGTGGGATTATCGGATGAACCAGAAGCTGTGGGAGGTGCATTCCAGGTAAGGGGGCTCCTGAGGGGCTTGTGGTAGCAGCAGTAACAGTCAAGACGGGACTGGTCCTCCTCCGAGCTAAGCAGTGTGCTTGACACCTCACTGGATGAGTCCTCACCCTCAGCCCGGGAGCCAGCTGCTGTGCTGTCTCCATTTTTCAGATGAGGAAACTGAGGCTTGGAAATGGTGCTGGTCAGAGAAGATGCAGTTCTCGCTGACATCATTGAGACTGCCGTCATTCATACCTGGGTCCTTGTTCTTCAGGCCCCCGTTTCTCCAAGACTGGAACCAATTTCTTGCAAGTGCTGTTCTGGTTGTTTTAGGATTCCTCCATCTTAATAAACAGGAAAGGTAACTCAAAAATGTAGGAAGCTGGACCATGTGACTCCCCTTTGAGGTGCAGGCCACCCTCTCTGCCCACAGGTGGATGGAAAGGCCCCCCCTGCACTCCAGAGTCATGTCTTCCCTAACTGTGAGCTTCTGCCCATTCAGTCCTAAGGAGAAATTTGTAATTTCAACCTTTAACACTCTATCCCAAGCACAGGCTGGTGGCATCACAGATGTAGATACATCCATGCCGACGGAGCCTAGCTGGTTAAATGAAGAATTGGTTTCTTCCTTGGAGGGCAGTGTTGGCAAGTGCTTTTATCGGACTAGGGCCCTGGGTGCTGTCCACACTGTGGTCCCCTCTTGACGCAGCAAACAGGTACATCGACCCTTTCTCTGATGCCCATGGTGATACACTGAGTCGCCACCAGGTGGTGCCAAAAGGCAACGAAAATCCCCACACTGGACTCCAGAAGCATTTGCCTTTGAGGAAACCCCAGTATTTGTTTTGACTGGCCAGCTCCTTGGGTTAGGTCCCTGGGCCTGCACTCCCTCAGATGGGCCATCAGGCGAGGCCCAGGTGAGTGAGGTCCTGTCCTGTCCACTTCAGTCGATCCCCCCTGCCTGGCAGTGGTCCCATCAGCCAGCCAGGTCCTCACCACCCCTTGTTCTCTTCTCTCCTCCGGAGTCTCTCTCACTACGTTCCCCTGGGCCCATGTCACCCAAGGTAAGTCCTCTGTCGCTTCCCTCCAGTGGGTGCCCCAACTCCTCTGTAACTTCCATTACTTGCCAGAAAGTCCCCCGCGCTAGCCTAGCCCTGGCCAGCCCCTGTTCCTTGTAACATCTCTTATGCTACGGCAGCATTGGCCATATTTCGTTCTTAACTAGCCAGGAACTTCTTTTTTAACCGGTGTCTTCTGGCTCAGTGGAGCGAAAGCCTGTTACAGACTTGAAGTCATTTTCTTCCAAGATTTTCTGAATGTACTTTGCAAACCACAGTACATGTGGCATCCATCACCCTCCAGGAGAAGGGTGGCATTTCTGGATCAACACTAAATACGCCCCGCAGATAGGGAACCTGGCTTGGAGAGCTCAAGGGACTTACCCGGGGCCTTCTGACCAGAAAGCCGGGCTGGGACAGGTCTCCACTGCACACTTCTGCTGTGTCTCGAGCGGGGCTGGGCCTTTGTGTCTGGAACACACCATGCTGCGGGGGCAGTCGGCCAGAACACATAACAAAATAGCGCGTAGAGGTGTCTTGCTCACACTAGCTTTGGGAACTGAAGAGACACTGCCCCAGCAACTGTAGTCGGTACATGGGACCTGCCCTCACGAGAGCGCTCTCTCCCCCCCACTCATTCCAGACACCCTGTGCGTCACATCTCGTTCAACAACCACAGCCTCATCACAGCCAACGTGCCCTACGAGCGGGTGGTACGAAACGCCGACCTGGACAACTTCGCGACTCATGAGAGGTCAGTCGGTGGGGCTGGGCTGCATTTGTACTTGTTCAGAAAAGATGACCGTGGTCTGATTTATTAATAGAACCCCCCGTGCCACACTGCCTGCTACGGGCTATACCTTCAGGCAGGGCCATTCTCTTTAAAATGGAGTGACAGTAGCCTGTGACCTGTACCGAGCACCTGTCTGAAGTGCTACAGCAGACGCGGGGTGGGGGTTGTGCCTCACACAGGGGGGTCTGAGGTTCAGAGGGCTTAGGGACCTGCTGTGACCAGAATCTGGCACAGTGACAAGGCTCAGTCCTCAGTGTGGTGGACTCAGGTACCTTTGTCTCATTAGACTGCCAGCCTGGCGCCTGGGCATCCTCCCCATGAGGCCTCGTCTTCCAGTACTTAATATGCCCCTCACGCCTGTGCACTTGCCCATTTAGCTCTAGGCCTGGGCTTGTGAGTGTCGGACATACCTGTTAATGTGAAATGAATGCAAAGACGGAAGCCGTCCGGGGCCAGTGATGCAGTGCTGACCTGGTGTCATCTCTGTGCTTTCTCTAGGCACCGGGGGCTGATCCACGCCTATGAGTTTGCGGTAGACCAGCTGGCCTTCCAGAGCCCTCTTCCCATGTGCCGTTC
>VBSM01003044.1:6684801-6698811 GCA_008086735.1 Cheirogaleus medius
AAAAAAACAAAAAAAAAAAAGTACACGATCTTGATTTTGTTATACTGATTATAAGGTGAAATGACAGTATTTTAAATATAACAGGCTAAATAAAATATACTACTAAAATTAATTTCATCTTCTTTACTTTTCTTAATGTGGCTACTAGAAAACTTAGAATTCTATCACCTATACAGCTACCAGAGACTTTAGCATCATGAGCCTCACATTGAATTTCTTGTGCTGACCACGCTGGTATTAATGTATTTTGAACTAGAACTCGATCCCTAGGAGCCGATCCTATGAACAGGTAGGAGAAGTAACAACTGTTGCCCGTTTAGAAGATAAGAACATCACGGAAAATGCTGAGCCAAATCAATCCCGGGTCAAATTCATCCTGATACATCCTGAAGTCAGACTACTACACTACTACGCAGTCTTAAAATATATTTCAAAAATATTGTGGGGCATAGAAAAATGTTCATGGCATGTCATTAAGCAGAAAAATCCAACAGGCTATGAGATCTCATTTACCTATGAAAGTTCATATTGATATACGTGTGTGCACAGAAAAAAACAGGAAAGGGTATGTGACAAAATAGTATTGAGTTGTCTGCAGATGGTAGAATTATAGACTAATTCTCTCCTCTCCCACTCTTGACCCTTGTTTTTGATTATCTGTCCCTTAAATTTTTTGCAGTTAACAGAGATTACTTGTATAATTTTATTTAAGTTACATGTATTTCGCCTTGACAACTTTAATGATAAACGAAACGATGACAGCAAGTGTTGGTGAGGGTGTGGAGGAACTGGAACGCTCACCCCTTGCGGGTGGGGACGCAAAATAGCGCAGCCACCATGGAAACAGTTTGGTCGTTGCTTAATAAGTTAAACATAGATTTAACATGTGACCCAGCAATTCCAATGCAGAGTGTAAGTCCCAAGGTAAATGAAAACGTGCATTCACATAAAAACCAATAAACCAACAGAGGTAGTGTTAGGGCTCAGCAAAAACTGCCCCAAGATGAAGGCCTCAGAAGTATTTCTCTGACCTTCTTCTGACCTCCTTCTTCTCCAATGTGGGTCACAGAAACCAGAACCCCAAAAGCTAGCCATAAAACCTAAAATAACCCCATGTAAATAGGAGCCATAAGGAAATTATCTGACCTACCTTGTCTGACTGTAGGTCACAAGGCCCCCATTCCAGAGGGGGCCCTGCCCACACCCAGGAGGAAGGATGTTGCTCAGAGAGGCCAAGACGACTCTAGACCAGGGGTCCTCAAACTTTTTAAACAGGGGGCGAATTCACTGTCCCTCAGACCGTTGGAGAGTGTGCACTGTGGGCCCAGGATGAGTCGAGTCGGCTGCTAAGCAGGACAGGCAGCATCGGCAAAAACACCCTGCGGGCCGGATAAATGCCCTGGGCGGGCTGTATGTGGCCCGCGGGCCGTAGTTTCAGGACCCCTGCTCTAGACAATTAGGCCCTAGTGCGTTTCCCCACTCAGTGTATTAGCATCAGATCACACCCTCTGTGTCCAAGCATATTTCCACATGGCTGTGCATGCTTTGTTGAACCTAAGCATATAAATGGACAATCTCCCCTGTATCTTTGGGTCTTCACTCTGAAGACTCCCGTGCATACATGGTTAAATAAATGTATCTGTCTTTTCTCCCATTAATCAATATGCCTCATGTCAGTGATTGCTCCGCAAGCCGTTAGGGGCCGAAGGCCCTGGTCCCTGTAGCAGCAACGCTATTCCTAAGAGCCAAAAGGTGGAAACAACCCAGGTGTCCATCAACTAATGGACGGATAAACAAAACATGGCACATCCATACAAGGGAACATTGGTTCAAACAACAGAAAAGGAACGAGGTATTGATGAATGCTACAGCGCGGATGAACTTTGAAAGCATCACGTGGAGTGAAAGAAGCCAGACACACCAGGCCACCCGCTGTAAGATTCATTTATACAGAGCATCCAAAACAGGCGAATCCACGGAGACGAGAGAGAGTAGTGGTTGCCAGGTGCTGGGGGGATGGGAGGTGATTGCTAATGGGCATTCTTTCGGGGGAGATCAACTGTTCTAGAATTAGTGGTGGTTTGCACGACTTTATGGACAGACTAAAAGCCATCGGCATATACACTTTAAAGTGGTGGATTTTATGGGATGAGAATTAGATCTCAACTTTAAATGTTTGGGGGAGGGTGGGACGATTGAAGCCGATTCCTTCCGCAGATGCTCTCGAGGTGGGGATGGAGAACTTGAGGGTCTCCGGGGCCAGGAGGGCAGAAGGTGAGACAGGGGCCTGCGCAGGCACGAACTGGAACCGCCCGCCCTAAGGGGCTGCCACCGTTCTTTCCAGCCAACCGCTGTGACGTGAGGCCCGACCCTTCCCTTTATTAAGGGGAGGCAGAAATCTGCTGGTTTTAAAAATCCTGGTGACCAAGTGCAAAAGGTTCTCATTACCGCGGGCCAAGCTGAGCACGCCACCTGCCTGGCCCTGGCCTCACCCACCCTGCCGTGGGGACCGGCTTGCACTCTGCCTCGCTGAGCAAGGGGTCACCAGGGGTCACGAGCTGCACAGGCCAGGAGTCAAAGGCTGCATCAAAACGATGGACAGGCCCGAAGTTCCCCACCTGAACCCACATCCATTACGGGGTGTCAGGACTATTTAAATGCTGGCTCTCAGGGGCGTCGGGGGGTGATGGACACCCCGTGGCCCACCTGTGCTCACACGACCCTCCAACAGATGCCACCAACATTGGCTCAGAGACACTCACGGAGCGCCTCTGGTTTGCCAGGCACCCGTTAGACACGCGGGGAGCAGAGTTCTCAAAAGGCGGCACCCTGGTCTACTGGAGACGCCTGTCGCCATGCTGGGATCTAGGACCACACAGGCCGTGTTGGCCGCCCAGGGAACTCCAAGGTCAGAGTGGGGGTTCCGGTCCAAGGGATGGGAGTGGGAGGGTGCCAGAGGCCCAGGGGTGGGTGGGCGGGGCCCAGGAGCGCAGGCTCATCTGCACATGGGGTGGCAGGTGTGGCACGGGGTGGCAGGGGTGGGCAGTGAAGGCCCCCACCTGTCGGGCTAAGACATTTGGGCTCCCCGAGTTTATGGAGGACGCCCAGCCAGGGAACAACAAGACCCCAGGTGCCCAGCGACAGAGGGGAGGGTGGATGGGATGATCAGACGGCAACCTGCGGCGGCTAAGACGGGCAGGGGTGGCCGTCCAGCCACCCGCCTCCCCGTCCCACCCACTGTGCCGGTCTGCACGCAGGCCCCGGGACACCACGGGGCATCACTGGGGAGGTCTCGGTGACTTCCAAGGCCCCCGGTGCACCTCTGCTTGCCGCTTCTCATCACACTGGCCAGGACTCAACCCAAACATAAGTGGAAGTCCCGGAACACAGAGCTGAGCCGGCCACACTGAAAGGTGAGCTGACAACATCGCTGCCAAGAGACGCTGGTTCGAATCCCAGCTCCGCGTCCTACCACACAGGTCCCTGAGCTCCCCAAGGCGGCCCCCTCCTCCTGGGGGACACAGCCCACACGTGACGACGGCACCTCCCTCAATCACAATCACATGACACTACTCGCAATCGACCGAAGGTGGCAACAGCCCGGGTGCCCAGTGACGGGCGAGTGCATAAACAAAACGGGCACAGCCCCGCCGTGAACTGCTGTTCCGTGACCAGAAGCAATGAAGTCCCACCCCACGCCGCGACACCAACAAGCCCCCAAAACACGGTACAGAGTGAGAGAAGCCAGACACACAGGCCACCTGCTGTAGGGCTCGTTTATACAAAACGTCCAGAACAGGCGAATCCGCAGAGATAGAAAGCAGATCAGAAATCGCCAGGGGCCGCGGGAGGGGACGACGGGGAGGGTGGTGACTGCTAATGGGTACGGGGGTTTCTTTTTAGGGGGTGATAAAAACGTTCTGGAAATAGGTGCGGTGATGTTTGCGCATGCTTGCCAATGCACTGAATCGTACGCTTTTAAAATGGTTAGAAAGGTAAATTTTATGTTACGTGAATTTTGCCCCATTTAAAAGAAAAAATCACACACACACTCAGCACTGGATCTGGCGGGAGGAGGAGACACTGGAGTTGCCAGGCTGTTGTCATCACGCCCCTAAGTGATCCCACCATAGCAGCGTGGCTGTTCAGCTGGCTCCGGGCTCGGGAGGGAAGCGACCGCTTGTCGTGTGCCGCCCGCAGCTGCAGCCACAGCAATGACTAACCCCGGGCCCCGGGAGGGTGACGGGAGCCACGGCCTCCTCCTCCTCCTCAAAGGGACCACTCACCGGGGCCACCCTCTTATGCCCGGGACACACAGGATGCTTCACGACGCCTCCACCTGCCCTCTCCTTGGAAACCGTGTGCCGAGTGTGTACACATCACACGTCACGCCCGGCTGCTGGCATTGTCCAGTGAACACAAAGACGCATTTGGGTGCACTTGGCCTTGAGAAGGAAGTTCTCAAAGCCAGTGCTGTCCTCCACGGCACGGCGGCAGCACGAGATAAATCGCTGGCGTTTAGCCGGCACCTCGGAGCCCTTGTCACGCCGCCCACTCTGCAAGCGTGAAAGCCGAGGAGTTCCCTGTAGGAGCTCGCTGCAGGCTCATGTGGGCGCGGGGACGGCATTTATTCCTATCTCAGAGCCCGAAGGTCTTGTTAGCATCTCGGGGTTTTCTACACAGAACGAATGTTGCGATTCTCAGGACTGGAGGGCAAGAGGGGACAGTGGATCGACTTGACCTTGTAACATAGTCCCCGCCCGTGAGCAGCGAGGCAACTTGGAGAGCTGTCGGAGTGGGTGGACACGACTCTGAAAAACCACAGCCTGCCTTGCTCATCTGGGCCCCCTTCCTACAGCTATGCTCTGTTCTTCCATTTGCCTTATAGCAGCAATAACCGCCACGTGTCCCCATTTACTTAGAGGCAAGTACGCGGCCACCTCCCAGGGTGGTTGTCACACCCATTTTACAGATAAGAAAACTGAGTCTCAGAGAGGTTAAAGCTAACCGTGGAAGGTCACACGGCCACAAGTAGCAGAACTGGGATTTAAACCCAGATCTGTGACTCCGGAACCTGTTCCAACCACCGTTTGCTACGCTATGTGGCAAAACTGAGAAATGTCTGGAACGACGCATACATATCATTTATGTAATTAAAGAGACGAAAATGTCTCCATTTTAATAAAAAGACTAAAGATGAAGAAGGGGAAAAAAAGCAACAGTGAGTCAGTAGAGACTCGGAGAGTGGGCGTCTTTCAGAGCAACTAAGACATTGGTTTTCACATCCTTCCAGAACCATCTTCAGCTCCACATTTATCCTGAGGCCAAATCAAGTAGCGATGGTCTTATTACAGTGGCGTTTAAAGAACTCCAGTCCCTGCTACCTGGAGCTAACGCAGGCTCTCCCCTGCCATTACAAACACACACTGGGTAAAACAAAGACTTTTGCTATACTGATACACCGAAAGAAAGGGCAGTCCCCAGGTGCCAGGGGTCAGGAGGCGACCGAGCCTGGCAGCGTGAGGGTGACCGATGCCGAGATGGTCCAGGGTATTAGAATGGCGACAGGTTCTAACAGCTACAGGTGGGGCTTCAAGTCCATCGAGCGACAGAAGTGGCCTTGAGCCTGTATCATCTACACCTGAGACCCCCACGAAAGGCTGACCCTGCACACAAGGTGGGCCAGAAGGAATGTTCCCCACTGGCCCAGAGAACAAGAAAGGTGTCTCTTCTGGGAGGTGGCAGGTGCAGGGGAAGGGGGCAGGCTTCCACGATGAATCCAAACTCCCAGCCTGTGCCACGCACTGGTGACAAACCCAAACCTCTGCAGCAGACTCAAACCAAGGAGTTAATATAAAAGGGGTTTTCACACCAGTAAAAACTCTGAGTGAGGTACGTGGCACAACAAATGCAAGAGCAAAGCACTGTGTAAGGCTCTTACACAGCCTGGGGCGAGAAGTAGGCCTACGGGGGAGAAGGAAGCGGGAGAGGGAGAGAGCCCCGTCGGAGATGAGCTCATAATCGGAAAACAGACCACACAAGCAAATGAACCGCCATATGGGAGAGTCAGCAGACACAATTAACAAAAGGCACAGCACCCCACGAAGGCAGAACCGAAGAGATTACACAGTAAGCTTTAAATTATGAGGAAAGAACAGTACCCTATGAAAAAGAGGTGAATTTGAAACTATATAGCACTTATAAACTTTTTTTTTTAAGTCACCGGAATTAAAAAAACTTAATAGGTTCAGGCAGCGAAGTTGTAATAGCTGAAGAAAGACATAGTGAACTGGAAGACAGATCTAAGCAAATGACCCAGAGCAGTAAAAAGAAAATATGAAAAAAAGAGGCGTTCATGACAGAATGAGATGGTCCAACATATTTCTAATAGGAATTACTGTATGAGAAGATAAAGGAGAGAGATGATATTTTCATGGTGGAACACGTGGGACTTCTTTAGAATGCAGCAGCATAAACCATCCCCAGGATAAATAAAAAGAAAGCCACGCCTACATGCAGCAGGTGCAAAAACCAGCAAAATTTAAAAACAGAGGGGGAAATACACATTTCTACAAAGAAACGCCAATTAGACAAAGAGCTGATTTCTCAACAGCAACAAGAGACCAAAAGCAAAATACCAAGAGACAATATCTGCCAACCTCGAGTTTTATAGCTAGCCAAATGACCATTCGTGCATGCTGGCAAAATAAAGACATTTTACTACTTTGTGAAAGTTTACAAAGTTTACAATTCACAGAGCCTCACTGAAAAACCTATAGAAAGATGTATTAAATAATAAGAAAACTGAACCCGTAATGATGAGTGGATATAAGAATGAATAGTGTCTGAATAAAATATGTGGGTTCTTAAAATAAAGAAAAAATACTACAGAATGTTACAAATTAAAGCATGTTAAAGTCCCTGATCATCAGCACAAAGGCAGAGATGATGATTAACTTTAGGATGTCCAAGTGACAAGCATGTCAAATTAAATGAATTACAGAAGCTACAGAATACCTTTCAAAAGGAGACTAGCCAGCTCCCAAAAGGTTTACAATCGAGATGCTTAGTACCTGCCAACAATGATTAAGCACTTCTGATGCGTCAAGAGCTTTGCCCAAACTCTCACTTAATCCTTACAACGATCCTGGAACATAGGTTCTACTTTTACTACCAATTTACAGGTGAGGAAACTGAGGCTTGGTGAGGCAAAGTGCCTTGCCCAGCCAGGAAGAGGCAACACCACGATTCAAAGCCTGGTCTCTCTGCTGGTGAGGGACAAGGCCGTGAGAAGCCAGTCTGGTCCGTGTGCCGCTAAGGAGGGACTCCAGGGGTGCAGGTGAAGGCAAGACAAGGGAACCCGTCAGACCTACCAGATGGGAGAGGCCTGAGAAGCGCAGGACACTCGCTTGGGGCTCTGTGATCGCCGGGACTCCGGCGTGAGTGCTCAGGACGGACCTAGGGGAACCCCCTTCCGCACGCGGCGCAAGGTGTCCACGGTAGCCCACCCTTGGGTACAACCAGCCCTCTCTTGCCATCAGTGTCTTGACTCGGCCACATCCACGGTACTGACGTCTCCTGCCTGGCCACCTGCCCCCCCCCCTCCCAGAGGCACCTGGACCCCGAGACCTCCCGTGACTGCTCCTTCTTGCCTCCCAGGGAGCCGTGCCCAGAACGGAAGGCCCCCTCCTGCCAGCGGGCCCGTCTGCAAAGGTCACACCTCTGGGACGACAAAGGCCCTTTTTGTCCTAGGGCTCCCGGTGGCCACCACCTCCGGTAGAAGTCACCCCCTCGACCTTCTGGTTTGATGCATTAATAATTAAGCTGGAGCCAGCGACAGGAAGGCTGGTGGCACCAGGGTGCCCGGCTCCCCTCCCTCCCCCTGGCACAGTGTCGCCGGCATTGGCAAAAGGAGGCCCCGACTCCTCTTCCCAGAGCACTGGGCACTTCTGAGCCGAGGACAGCTCATTCCCTCGGCCGGAGACGACAGACACTAACGTGCTTTGCAAAAGGGACAGCATCTTAGCCACGCCTGGGGCTTCCTGCCTGTGTCCCTGCACTGCACGGCGTGTCTGAGCCTTGATTAAATTCCCTGCCGCATTCTGGGGACCATTAACTCACAGAAGAATACCCTGCCAGGGTGGGGGTGGGGGAAAGAAAGATGCGAAAGGGATCCAATTACTACTAATCTGCGGAGCTGGAGCGCCGTGGAGAGCACCGCTAGTCGCCTGCGCAGAGAACACACAAATCCTCCTTCTGAAACCGACGCGCGTGAGCCACCCAGCGAGACCCGAGGACAGGGAGGCAGCGGCATCCCCGGCTCTTCCCTCCCAGCCACAACCCCCATTCCCTCCACACCACCCACCTCGGAGCCCCCTACCCTGGGGAGCCCGCCGTTCCAGAACTTTCCACGTCGCCCAGAAGCAACCCTGTCTTGAGGTCCAATCCTCCCCTTGCCAACTTGGTAAACAATGTGTGCAACCCTATAACGAGGTTGTGGGCAACACTACCGCCTGCCCCAGATCACGCAGACTCCTATCACGCGGGGTGTCTACCGTGCGGGAGACACGGCTTCGCCATGAACTTGAAAAACCCACCAGAAGGCCTGGGTTTGGATCTGGGTTCCACACTCAGCATCTAAGTGACCTTGGGCAATCAGTACGGGTGTCTGAGCCTCAGTTTCCTCATCTGCAAACTGGCCACAGTGGCGGTCCCGCCCTAATGGGCTCTTCCGAGGATTAGATGATGACAGACACGTGCTCCAGAAAGAGCCACCGTTACCTTATCCACAGGCGGCTGAAGGGACCACAGGCCACCTGGTCACTGCCACATTTTTAAAGGGGTGGAAGCGGCAGCTCAGAGGACTGGGCCGGACGCAGGGTCTGAGCGAGGCAGCGCAGCCTCCTGGCCTCCCCCTGCGGCCACTGCTGGCTATGGGGACACTGTCAGGCCCAGCTGGACAGAGGGGTAATTATCAGCGGGGCCAAGGTGCGGGGTGCTCTTGGACGCCCCGTGACTAAGGCTGCCTGCTCCCCAGCACTTCGAGACACTTCCACTGGGGACACCCAGGGAAAAGAGCGGGGGACGCCTGGATACCCGGACCCCGCCAAGGTGGGCCGGGCTCCAGGGGCTGGGGACCCCCCCCAGGAGGACTGGTTCTCCCCGATCTCATTGTTCCTTCCTCCTCTGCCAAGGGGCCACCGTTTTCACCTCTCTTAAAAAATGCAATTGTTTTCATCACCATTTTCTTACCGAGGTGTGATCTGCACACGGCGGAGCACCCAGACGATTCTGCACCCCGTTACCTGGGGTTCATGGGCTCCCTGAGGATCCCAGGTTAAAAGCCACGGCCCAGCCCAGGGGACGAGAAAAGGGCCAGGTGGCTGTGGTTGGCTAGCTGCTGAGTGTAACGCGCTCCGGCAGGGACAGAAGGGAGCTGGCCTGCCTGCCCTTGCCCCACCAGAGCCTTCCTGCCTCTACACGGCAGTCATCAGGGTGTCCCCTGTCCCCCCTCAAGCTCCTGAGCTTCCAGAGTACAGGAAACGAATCTGGTCCACCCAGGCATCCAGTGCCGGGAACACAGCTGAAATGTGGCACGTTGTGAATGAGCCCAGGCCGTGGTCTGGGGCCACTTAGAGACTTTATAACCCAAGCTGTTGCCCAGGGGGGAGAAAACAAGGGAAGAACAAGTGACACTCCACTGGCCTTGGCCACGCCAGCCCTCCCTGTATCTCTGGTTCCCTCCACAAATGACGACACTCCGGGTTAGACCAGGACTGGAACCCCAACTCTGCTGCTCATTAGCCCATCGTGGCCTTGGGCAGTCATTTCCTCCCTTGAGCCTCGATTTCCTCACCTGTGAAATGGGAAAGCAATGGTGTCCCTGGGCGGATTGCGTGATCTCCTGCAGATCAACTGCTCAGCGCTGCTCCACGCCTGGCAGATGACACACGCGGGTAAACATTAGCTATTATCATCACGAGGTCTGAACTCTGTCTAGATCTGGAGATTTTTGTTTTTTTTTTTCTTTTCCCTTCTGACAGCTTCTTGGCATCTACACACACACAGCCTGCGGAGCTGTTCTGGAGCCTGAAGGAAAAAACAGACCCTCCACCTTTCCCACAATCCTCTCTTATTTCCTTTCCAACTCCAGGAGCAGACACGGAGTGGGGGGGACACGAAGCGGGGCCACCTCCGGGCCAGCTCCAGGTGGTGACGGGCACCGATTCAGGTGACCGATGGCCCATTTCGCACCTCGGTGCACACACGTCACCGGACACGACTCGGTCCCCAGCGGGGAAGGCGCGTGGGAAAGGCAAACTCAGACACCACCAGGGTGCTTCCCCTCGGGTTTTTCATTCGCATGTTAACAATCTAGGTAGGGAGCTTTCTGGGCTCAGAAAAGATGCCTGGGAACACTGGCTTCCGTCTGAAATTAATCAGTGAGACTCCACAGGGAGGGAGAAGGGAGGTGGGCGCGCAGACCACACGATGCCCTGTGTGGGCGAGCGCTCGGCCGTGCTTTTGGCGAGCTTGGCTCAGCGCTGAAGTCGGGAGGACTCACCGTTTGGGGAGGAAACTGGAGATTTGGGGAGGGCTGGCGTGGCCAAGGCCGGCTGCCGAGGGTGGCCCTAGGGTTTCCACTGGCTGCCTGCTCCCGGGCAGCACCCCTGGGTTTATAAAGTCCCCAGGGCCCTGATCCCTTCAACGTGAACCTCTGACTAGGGCCACGAACCACACAGCAAGGTGAACAAGACTTGCTCTCTCTGCTCTCGGGGAGCTCCAGGTTGTGAGGGGGTGGCAGGTGACAAAGCTGACAATTACCACTGGGTGTGATGCCTGCTGTCAGAGGAGGGAACGCAGATGCCACGGCGCCCCAGGATGAGTATTTAACCCAGAAAGGTCGGGTGGGGAGGGGGCTTTCTAGAAGGAAGCAGCAGGTCGCTAAGTCCCGAACGCGGAGGGGCCCGATCTTCACAGAGACGGGGTTATAGGACGAGACATTTGCAATCCTCTCCTGCGTGGTGGAACGGAAGCGTTCCCATGTGTCAACACCGAACTGTGCTCGTGAAAATGACAAGAGTGCTCCAGGCGGAGGGAGCAGCTTGTGCACAAAGGCCTGGAGGTGAGAAAAAAATATGGGCAGCCTTTTTTCATACCCCTTCTCGGTTCCTAGAAATCCAAGAGGCACCTAAACACAAGGAAAGCACACTGGTGGTAAGAAAGTGATACCCGATTCCTCCACTCACCAGCCGTGGGACTGCAGGCAAGTTGCTTTACCTCTCGGAGCCTCAGTTTACTCATCTGTGAAATGGGCACGCTACCTCCTTCCCCAGAGTGCATGCAAAGCGCTCGGCATGGATCCTGGCGCTGGGAAAGTACTCAAGGGGTGACATTCGTTAACACCATCCTCTGTTTGCCCCTCTCGTCCTTCCTGGGTGGTGTCTTCAGGAAGGGACCAAGCTGATTCCTCCTGGGAAATCGGAATCATCTTGGTGCTCAGGGAGGCCGGGGTTGGGATGGGGAGGAGTAAGCAACCCAGTGGGCACCACTTGTTCTCTGGCCCCCTACCCTGAGGCTCTCCCCTCCCTTCTTCCCAGGGAGGATTCCCAAGGGAATGGTCCTGCAGGAATGGACGCTGGGAGCTGACGTTCCCACGCCAAGCCCAGCGCTCTGCAGACAGACATACACAATCTTCCTGAGCCCACACGACTACCCCAGGATCCAGGTAGGGGCACCAAGGCTCATGACTTGCTCAAGGTCACGCAGCTCAGAAGAGGAGGGACCAAGATTTAACTCTCGGCTCTGCCCCGACGTGGCCAGGACATATAAAAGTGTTCCAAGCATGGTCAATAATATTAATACAAACACTTACTTGTGTTTGTTCTAAGTACTTTACATATATGAATCCTTCCTAACTCCTCCAAGGAAGGTACTATTACTGTGCCCATTTTATAGCGGATAAAACTGAGGCACAGAGAACTTAAGTTACTTGCCCAAGGCCACATGCCTAGACGAGCCCCCGAGGTCAGGCTCCTGCCCTGACGACAGCTGTGCCCCCACGTCCTACAATTCTCATTTACTGTTGCCAACTTGTTCCTGCCACAGGGCCTTTGCATGGCTCTTCCCTCCACCTGAAATGACCTCTCCACTGAAATCCACATCACCGGCCCCTTCTTATTTAGGTTTCTGTTCCATCATCACCCCCGCAGAGGCCCCCTCCTGGCCACCCTAAAGAAAAACACTTCCCTGCCCCACTCTAATACCACCCTGCTGTATCTTGTTCATAGACTTTAATGCCCACGGATTGCTTTGTTTACTGTGTCTCCCCACTCAGGAACATCAGCCTCTCTGGGTCACCTTTAAATCCCCAGCCCCTGGTCTACAAATGATTGTTAAATGGGTACACGTGATCAGATTATGTCAGCCCCTTTCAGAGGGCTGGGGGGAAATTTGCACCCACCCAAAGGCCCCCCCTACCTAAATGAAGGTGTTCGTTCTCCCCTCTACTCTAACCCCAGCACCTCCTCCCTGGCCCTGCCCCTCCCTCCCCCTTCCGCCTTTGCAGTGTGAAATATGAGCTCCGGGCTGCAAGAAGGGAAGCCACACCAGCCACATCTAGGAAAGTTACAGAGCGGGGACACAGCATCTGTCATCCCCGTGGGAGGCTGGGCCCAGGAAACTGACAACGCTCCCGGCATGCTCTGCAGCCCTAGCTCCTGTCAAACCCACAACTCTGAGGAATTCCCCCCCCCCCCCCCCCCCCCCCCCGCACCCGTGGAGGCTGTCCACCGACCCACCCTTCCAGGGGGACCCCCAGCTACAAAGAACCCCCACCCCCGCCCCGTCCAGACCCAAAACAGCAGGAAGCAACACAAGGACACTTGAGAAATAACAGAAACGGGAAACCCAAGAAAGTCAGGGGCAGGGGGATCCTCCCTTCTCTCTCACCTTAACCTCGGGATTGAAGTTGATTAAAACTTTCTGCATAAGTAAAGCGTTCACATAGTTCAACAGGAAAATATTACAAAGTTTACAGTGAAAAGCTGGCTCTCCCTCCATGCCTCCCACCAAACCCCTCCCTCCCACAAGTGTCCATTCTTAACTACCTTGTGGATTCTTCCCGTCCCCAACGCAAACAGAGCAATTACAAATAGATACTTTCATTCTCTCCTTTTTTAAAAAAAGGGTGCCATATGATATATGCTGCACCTTTCTCTAGTTCGATATAATTCTATATTTGTACACAGAAAGATAGAGATATAGAGATAGATGTATGTATTAAATACATTAAATGTGTATGTGTGCACACATGCGAGCTATTAAGGGTTTCCTATACTTTTCAGTCAATTCTCCTGCAAAGGCGTGTTCAGACCGGGGGTCAGGAGAGGTCGCCTTACAGCTGAGCACAGATGGCTGGCCACCCCCTCTCGGCAGGCAACACTGGATGCTGTCTGCACTCAACTCGAAGCAGGTGCCAGGAGCTAGCTCCTTGCCAGAAAAATCTGCAGCTCCTGTTTCTCGAGCAGATCCCCAAGAGAAGTGAAACTGACAATCAGAGAGGTAAAGTGACTAGCCCAAGGTCACACAGCCAGGAAGCAGAGCCGGCAGGGTTCTCACCGAATTTACCGGTCCCCAAAACGCCAAGGCGGGTTTGCCCACAGCCCCGGCCTCCCGCGGTCTGCGGTCCGCACTCCGAGGTCAGGGCTCAGGATCCAGTCCCCAGCCCGGCTGGACTCCGGCGAACGAGCGCTTCCTCCGTCACTTCCCTGCGGGCGGCCTGGCCCTGAGCGCCCGCCCCGGCCCGATGCAGGGCTCTGCGGGTCCCGGGCGAAGACGCCGGGCTCCGTGCAAAGTGCTCTGCGGGCGCTGCCTCGCTCCAGCCTTCCGGCTGCCTGCAGGAGGGGGACCTGCCTGCACCCATTTCACGGATGGGAGGACGAAGGGAGGCGCCGAGAGTCGGTCTCTGCCGCCTAAGGTCACCCGGCCGGCGAGCGCCAGAGCCCGGCT
>VBSM01003044.1:6713649-6724913 GCA_008086735.1 Cheirogaleus medius
CTTGCTATGTTGCTCAGGCTGGTCTTGAACTCCTGGCCTCAAGCGATCTTCCCACCTCAACCTCCCAAAGTGCTGGGATTACAGACACGAGCCACCGCACCCAGCCCCTCTGAACATCTTTGGCTGGTGGCTTCTAATCCGTGGAAAGGCGACATGATGGCACGCACACAAGTAAACCAGGCTTTGGCATAAGGTCCCAAAGTGTCCCAGGCCTACCCTTCACTAACTCAACCAAACTATTTGCTGCAACTCTGTCACAAGCAAGATCACTGAAAACCAGCCATCTTTATGGGGGAGGACTGCCTTATTCTAGTTGCTTCCAGGGGGACAAGGAGTTAAAACAAACTCGACCAGGAGGCCTGGAAAGAGCAGCTCAGGCTTGGAGTCGGGTGAGCCGGGCTGGGATCTGGGTCCTGTTACTCAGGAGCTGTGCCATCTCGAGCAAGTCACTCAACTTCTCTGAGCCTTAGCATCCTCATGCGTAAAACTAGGAGAATTCCAAGCATATCCGTGGCTGGCACAGAGTAAGGGCTCTGAGCGGTGCGAGCTTTGACACAGTGAGGAATGGGTGTGCTTTTTGGCAGTGCACTTCATCTAGGGTTCTAGAAGTGTTTGCCTCTTACGTGTCAGCCGCTCCGGACCCAGACGGGAGCAGGGGGTGACCGGGGCCCTCAGGAGCTCATAATGGACATTCCTGGGGACGCTTCCCCGAAGCAGAAGGCACGTGGGATGGAAGAGGACAACTAGATGGGGCGGGGGGCCCTTGCTCCCCACAACCAGCTGCCCAGAGCTTCGTGGCGTAAACGGCGACTCCATTGCACCCGTGGCCCCCTCCATTCTCGATCGCCCACCCACCTGACCTGGCGACTCCATTGCACCGTGGCCCCCTCGATTCTCGATCGCCCACCCACCTGACCCGGATTAGTTCAGGCCTGGGAGGAAAGTCCCGTTTGGTTCTGAACGTGCAGACAGTCTGGGAGCTCTGTGAGGAGCGTGACATCTTACACGAGGCCGTGTCTGTCGGCTGGTGCTCAGGAAAACGAAAGCCGGTGGGTGCGGGAGCGGGAGGAGAGGACAGAGGTGTTCAACAGCACCAAGCAGGGAATTGCGGAAGATGTCCCTGGCTGGCTTGCTACTTGCAAGAAAGAAATGGTCGCCAGCACCCAGTATCGACGGCGACGCATCCCGAGCGGGCTGAGAAAGGCAGAGCTGAAAAAACGGGGAGCGTGGATTCGAGAGCACGGAGACCTCGATGCACCAGCGCATCTCTGGCCCACGCACACCGAGGGGCAGGCTCAGAGGAGAGACGGCTGCGTCCTCTGCAGACAGAATTGCTGGGACCGCCCCGTCCCGCACAGAGATATATCACAGCCCCAGAACAGCCCCAGACGGTCGTTCTTACACCTCAGCCGAAATCATTTCTCTCAGCCAACGTGGCAGATCGGATTAAGGTCTTAGCTGTAACTAATTAAAAAAATAAGGAAACCACAAGATTGTGTGTGGGCCTTTGTAAGTGGACTCTGCTACCTGCCCCGCTTCGTGAGCCCAAGAAGGACAGGGACACAGGGCTTAATTTTTTTTTTTTTTTTTTTAAAGATAGGCTCGCTCTGTCACCCAGGTTAGAGTGCAAAATGGCGAGATCATAGCTCACTGTAACTTTGAATTCCTGGGCTCAAGGGATCCTCCCGCCTCAGCGTCCCAGAGTGCTGGGATTACAGGTGACAACGGCTGCACCTCCCTGTTAAAGCAAATGCTTTAAAAAATATAATTTCTGCGGAAAACCGGTCCCTGATGCCAAAAAGGCTGGGGACTGCTGATTTAAGATGCACTTTTGGCACTGTTATTAATTTTCTTAGGCATGATTTGCAGGCTAACGCTGCAGAGGAAGCAATCTGGAAGCAGTCGTGGCCAAGTCCAAAGGCGCAGGCTCCGAGACACTTGGTCAAATCAAGTCGCGTGACCTCTATGGGCCTCATCGCTCCTATCTGTAACAAATCAGGAACGAAAGGTCTAGCAGTTGATCCTCGAGAGGCTCTTCAGCTTTTAAATTCTCTAAGCTCATGGGAACTATTTAGGGAATAGTTTCTTACAAAGGTAGCGATTACCCAGAACGGTTTGACTGCACTTCCTTTTATCCTGCTTTTATAAGAGGCAACATCACTCTCAACCTAACCAGGGTGTTTTTTATTTTTAATTATTATTATGATTTTTTTAAGAGACAAGGTCTCACTCTGTCACCCAGGCTGGAGTGCAGTGGTGCAATCATAGCTCACTGCAAACTCTAACTCCTGGGCTCAAGTGATCCTCCTGCTTCAGCTTTCTCAGTAGCTGTGACTACAGGTGTGCATGACCACGCCCCGCTAATTAAAACTTTTTTTTTTTTTTTTTTTTTAGAGATGGGGTCTTGTTATGTTGCCCAGGCTGGTCTCCAACTCCCAGGCTCAAGCGATCCCCCCACCTCGGTCTCCCAAAGTGCTAGGATTACAGGTGTGAGCCACTATGCCACTATGGGTACGGGGTTTTACTTTAGGGTGACGAGATTGTTTTGGAACTAGAGGTGGTCATTGCACAACACAGTGTGTGGACTAAATGCCACTGATTTGTATACTTTAAATTGTTTAATTTTACATATGATGGATTTCATCACCATATAAGAAGGCAATGCAATTTCAGGGGGAGTGATTAAAGTCAAGAAAGACTCCCGCAGGGGGCAACGCTGGACAAAAGGCAGATACGGACGCTGTGTGTAAAGCCCCCAAATAGCAACAGGCATGGCCAGGAAGAGCATCCTATAAAAACTGGTAAATTATTCAATAATTCTAAGACTTTGTGATTAAATGTCTGGAGACAGGAAAAGCATAACTTTTATTCCAAAGTGTTCTCTAATTTCCCCCCAAATCACTGACTGGACTATGAAGGTTTCCATTAAGAATTCTGTCATTTAGAATTTAAGTCTGAAGATGTAAAGGGAGAATAGGCCTTGTGTAACAGATGATTCTCTATTTTATGCTCCTCATTGTGATCACAGAAAAAAAATCCAAGTGCTTTCTAGATTTTTTGATAAACATTTTATACATGCATTTAAACTTGAAATGTATGAGCAGAATGAGACGATCATTTAAATCAAAACTGAGAAGTATTATAATTTAATGGCCTTGTTTTGCTGTAGCAATAAAATGACCAAGTGCAATGACTTGATTTAATAAAAATCATCTTTTAAAAAAAAAAAAAATTCTGTCATTTTAAGAGAAGTGGGTGGAGATTCTACCATGTAAGCGTGCTATCACCCACGCCGCCCGCGCATTCTCCCCGAACTTCCTTTCTGAGGGTCACTAATCAACCTGCAACTCTTCCCCCTCCCAGAGAGACTTGACATCATTGTCCTCGCATTTCTTGCACAGCCAACTAGGAAGCAGAACTTTCTATGGAAACACCGGCCAACTTCAAAACTTAAAACCAAACCAAAACGACAGCACTGAGAGGGAATCCCCGTGTCAAAAACCTAAACCACGTTCTGTTAGCTTAGGTGGCGAGGAAACTCCCGGAGCAGACGGGAAGGTTGGGGAGCTCTGCTCGCGGGTGAGACTTGGTAAAATTGTTGCTTACAATTTGCAAGGCGGGACCACTGGCCCTGTAGCTAACTTAGGGAAAGCAACCAAAAAGAGAAAGAATACAGCGCGTATTGGTTGCTCTCTGACGCTTACTGCAAGGGAAGAGAAGAAAAATGGAGCAAAGCAGGAATTTGCCGGTTTGAGAACTAGAATGGAAGCGTCAGACGTGTTGGGCTCCTACGTTGCAAAGGCAGCTGCTCTGCACGCCGGCAGCAGGAGAAGAGAGTGACCATTCCCGAGCACCAAAGCCCCACTAAACATTTTTCGGTTAAACAACGAGACTTACCTTTGGATAATATCAGATGCAGGTAGCCACCACTGCACCGGGCAGGCGGGGCAGAGAGGCATGAGGCAATAAAGCAGATTGGAGAGTTCTGGAAAAGAACGTGGGCATGATTACTGGCACAAATTGGTTAAGGGGCAATCATTGCCAGAGGAATCACACGTTTGTAATCCTAAGTAAGTAAAAGTCTTGGGCAGGCCCCCAAGCTTGCCCCGGCAGGAAGTGGACTTAGAGGCACAGCTCCCAGGGAGGACAAACCCCCGACACCTGCTTCTGAAGGGACCAGGGAGGGTCAGGCTGAGCAAGAACCTCCTGGAGGGCAGGATCGGCCGTGGAGAACAATGAACGAGCGGAGTCAGGGTTTACTCTGGAAATGTCCCCACTGCCAGGCCAAGGGGCTTCACAAGGCCTCCCCTGATGCAGGATCTCATCCCAGCTGTGACCTCTGTGTATCACTCTTTTTCCAAACGGGAGTGTTTATTGCAGCTGTCCTGTCCCTGCTTCCCCGCTGAACGGGAACTGGAGTGGGGGTCGGGTAACCTCTTTTAGTTCATGGGCTGCGGGTCCCCCCGGAGTCACAATGGGCTGATGGCGAGAACCTGCTCAGCCCGCAGAGAACCGAGCTGAGTAGGACTCGGGGACTGGGTAGGGCACACACCAGGCCTTTTGTTTTCCTCCTGGGCCCACAGAAGACATTTGCCAGCCTCCCCTGGAGTTGGGCGTGGGCCAGCACTCCAGTTCTGGATACGGTGGCGGGCGTAGCAAATGTGACCTGCCCGGTGAGGTCTCCTCTCCTCCCCTTCTGCAGCTGTCTGCCGGGGAGACCATGAATTTATGAAGGCAGGGAGATCCGCACAGGGGACCTCTACTGCCTGCTACGTGCTACTGAGGATGGGGAAACTGAGCCAGACACTGGCGATGTTTGTTAACAAGAACAGCCTGACTTACCGTGGGCTGTCTCCTGCCGTGGGCAGAGCACACTGGAGTGGCCTGTGGCAGCGGACGTCGCGGCGACCACACAGCCTTCGCTCTCCTTCACTGGGACATAACCAGACACCTTTCCCGCCGCTGTGCAGAGTGGGAGCGGATACAGCACATGCCACCGCCAGACCCAGCTCATGAGAACCTCCTTGACCAGTCCCTCCCCATTCAGGCTGGAGGATGGCACACGGCCCCAGGGTGTTGGGAACCTCAGCAGTCCTGGCTCTCTGAATGCCTGCGAGAGGCCGGCCCTGCCAACCCATTCCCCTGCCCAGTGTTACCTGAGCAAAACAGTTCTATTGTGTTTGAGCCATAGTAGATGTGTGAGTCTATTTATTATGGAACTAGCATAACTAATACAATCACTGCTACATGGCCATAATACATTTATTCTATAATTGCAAATAATTTTAGTCACTGAAGGAATGTCCTTTTCCCTCAAGATTCTGAGTTTTCAGAGCTGCAAACGTTCAAGGTTAAAGTTGCTGCCGGACAATGGCCGAACCATTGAGGTAGTTGCTCACGCTGCCCGGAGTGTGGGTGTGAGGAACCGGTGCTCAGTGGCTCCCGGAGGCTCAGGGACCACGTGGGTTTCACATCCGGCTTCCTGCCCACCCACAGCAGTGAGATCCGGGTTTCCCCACCTACACAGTGGGGCGCTAACCTACTTGCCCTAGCAGGGGTGAGCAAACTATGGCCCGAGGGCCTGATCCAGCCTGTTTTTGTACAGCCCTTGAAGCTAAGACTATTGTTTACACTTTTAAAAACAAAGAACATGCAAAAGACAGTATGTGGCCTGCGAAGCCCAAAATATTTACTGTCTGGCCCTGCCTTTAGGGTTGCTGGGAGGATTACAGAGTTCAAGCCAGCGCCGGGCTCCAGGTCAGCACGCAGTACACAGTAATGCACACGATACAGCTACCAAAGTCCCCAAAACAAACCGCCTCAGAGTCACATTCTGCATTTTGTCCAGTTGAAAGTTCTCTCCTTCCCTCCAAAAAAACAAAAAACAAGACAAACAAAAACCTGGAGAGCGACATCTTGATTATCATGGCCACGGATACTTTTAAATTAAAAAAGTTGCTGGTAGCGCAAGTTCACATGCTTGGAGTACGGACTCAGGACGTCCCCTTCACAGCCAAGGGACCGACGCAGAAGAAGGCCTGGAAAGTGGCAGCCTGGCTCCGTTTAATACACTGAGAGAGACTGAAACATTTTAAAGTGAGAACAAGACCTTGCGTAGCATAAAATGTAAAACTGAGCAGGCAACAGTACTCAATGCTGGTTTTGTCAGTAAAAGGATCTTGCTGTGTAAATGCGCTTATAACAAAGATCTATTGTGAGTCTCGGGCAGAGAGGACATAAAGCCGGCCTTTCAACGTCTGCTTAGGTGGATAATGTTGACAAACACAATGCTTGGCAAAACCGGTCTGATTATAAGGTAGACTAGTTTTGGACGTAAGTGATGGACGTGTCTCACTGAGACAGTTTCTCTAAGTCTGTCTGCAAACACTGGGCCCCCGGGGCCGGTGCATGCATTTTGGGGGACGGAAGTTCTAAGGGTCAAATGAATTAGGAAGACATGGCAGACTGTGCTGTCTGTCCTCTTAGAAAGTCACAATGCACATCAGTGTATTAAAGGTTTGGAGAAACACTACCACACTGGAAACCGACTCAGTTTAGCCCACAACCTCCCCGCACCCCCCGTACAGTATATGGTAACATCGCTCTGAAGGACGTTTTAGACACACTGTGTGTACACAACCGTTCAAGTCAACTGTAACAAAAACACCAAGAACCTGGTTTTCCCTCAAAAGGATTTGCAGTTTTCCTTTTTACAACATGTATCTTCATATAATTAAAAAGGTGCAACTTTGCAGGACAACCCCATACTCTCAAACATTACTAGTGAGCTTATGAAAATTAACATTTGGCAAGGAAAAAACAGTATAAAGGTACCCTGTTCCGCTCACCAGTGTTAAGAAAAATTCAGTACAGCAAATCTTTCATATTTTGCTCAGAAGAGAGGGGAGAGACATTCTACCTTTGTCACGGTTGGGCTTTCTGTTCTGAAACGAAATGGGGCAGGCCGTGTGTGTGGTTTCTCTGGGTAAGTCCCATTTATTGATCATTGTACAAAAAAATCTTGGCATCCATCTGAAGAGAAAAGAAGTTACTATATCCAAATATTTAATATTTTAACATTGTGAAAGTTCTACTTCTTATAACAGGGCTTCTTAAAATGGAGAAAACTTTTGGAAAAATTTTAAAAAGAAACTTATGACTTTATTAGAGTACAGGATCCAAAACACGTTTTTAGAAAAATATAAAGTGCCCAAATACCGACTTACACAGGTGATGCGGGCTTCCTGGAGCCGAACGAAGCATTCATGAAGAAACACATTTAAAAACAGTCTAGATACATATGTACAGTTGGGTCAGTAAAGGTAAAACCATCTTTCTTGGCTTTGATGTTACTCTAATAAAAAAGAAATCAAACCAGAAAACCAACAATTATAACTCTCAGCATGCTCCACAGTCTCTTATTAATGCATCTCGTTAACATGAATTCCTTATTATCTAATTTTCACCTTTAAATGAGAGTAGTGTAAAAGCCCCCCAACCCGAGGCAGGCTGGGTGTTGGGAGTGGTCACATTTTCAAATGCAAGTTCAACTCATCTGACGGATGGGGAACATGAGTACTAGATAATAGCTAATTTAAGCTGGAAGGAGCTGGCTGGCCACGTCCCCATCTCTACGAACTGCTTAACAGCCTTCCCTTGCTACCAAGGGTCTCACGTGGCTTCCCCACACTGCGGTCATCCCAGGGTTCCCAGGGGTAAAGGGGAAGCAGTCACTCAACATGGAGTGAGAATACTGCATGCAAGTGAGTGGCCGGCCGGCCAGGCTGACCGATCGCAGCCCCTGATGCCTCATTGACTAGAGCAACTGCATTATTTTAAACGCTGATAGCAAAGTAACTAGGTCCTAACTCCAGAAGTTAGCTTCTATTGGTTAATTACAAGATTAGCTCGCTTGAGAACTGGCAGGCCGAGAGTGGTAGGGGTCCCAGGGCTGCACGAGGCCTTGGCACCTTCCCACTCGGTCACCAAGCATGTGGAAGAGGAGCCAGAGGTATCTGAACACAGTCAGGCTCCCCCATGAGACCTCAGAACACACTTGTCCCGATGCTTTCAGGGCACTGGCGGCTCGAGAAAGATCACACACACACGTCCCTTCCCATAACTCCATCGTTCTTAAAAGTAATGACACTATTTCCTTCTACCCCGCCACATTCAAAAAGGTCTTCGAGTGACTTCTAAGGAATGAAAAAGGGTATGAAACCGCTTTTTTCCTTTAAAAAAAATTTTTTTTAAAGGTTCATTAACTTCTTTTTTCTGATAACAAAAGCAAAACCCCATTTCTGGTCTTTCAAGACCGAGTATGATTTCTAAGAGCAATCATTTTAATATCAGATTTATACGGTACATCTCACTACAAAAAAAGAACTTATCACTGACTTAAGACCTACTCATGAACTGAAGCAGAGTTTTAAAATAACAAAGAGTAGTCATTTTTTAAAGGGAGGAATAGATGAATGTGGAAAAATCCATTCACAAGGCCATTACTATGCATTTTCTCAAAGAATCTTATGTAATAAAATAGAAAACTAATGATTTGCAGAGATGTGCATAAATCCAAGAGAGGAATATGGAAGGGAAAACTGGGTTATTCTCCCAATTTAAATTAAAAAAAAAGATAAACACTTGAAATCTGTGTTTCACGTATTAGAAAAAATAAATTCAAATGATTCTAATTACCATTAGCTTGTTAATGTCTCTGTCTCCAAGACGCTGCCAAGATAGCGCACGACTTTACCTCTGAATATGCAACTACGTTCAGGGTAAAGAGACAGCAATCCTGACTTAGGACTGCACGTGTTCCACAGAGAAATCAGAAAGAAACGATTGCAAATGTATAACCCCATCTGTCCAGCAAATGAAATGTTCGGAGAGAAATGCAGACAGACATGAAGAATGGAAAGTGAATAAAAAGAATGCTCCTAAGAGTGTCGACTGTGAGACCTCATGAAGACAGAATGTCACAAACTGTCACCACAGGACAAGCATACAAGCCATGCCACTGACACAGTGCCTTTCAAATTAATTCACTAGTGTAGGCGGAGAGCAACATTGTCTTTGCAGCTGTAGGAGAGCACACGGTATTTAAACTTAGTAGGAGGCAACCAACCAGCGCTACTGGTTAAGGGGCTTTCCTGGTGGTGTGAACCAGAAGGATCCGTGGAGACACCTTCTTCCAGAATCCTGGTCTCTTGGAAGGTAGCAGCAGCAGCAAAGGTACAATGTCCTCTACTAGACGTTACTCGTCTATGTTCTCTTTCTTTGCACTGTAAATATTCTGCACCGTTTCATAGACAAACTCCAGATCCTCTGGATACCGGATCTCTAGCTCCGCGTTCGGGATGTAGTGAGTGCCGGTAAACTCTGAGAAATAACGTCCCACGTCAGGGTGCGAGATTTCTTGAGGTTCCACATTATATTCCAGGTTTTCTGTTGGTAAAGAGGCACATGGACAGTCTCATTACAATTTCAATTTCTGCAGCATCTTTTACCCAGAGAACCTCCTATCACCCCTTTCAGGCGACATTTTTGGGGTGTAGGAGAGGGAGAGACTGAGATGTTTATGGAACCAGGAGGCGATGGGAGGAAGGCAGTAACAGGCGATGGGAGAAGGCGAGCTGGCGGTGGGGGACCCCCAAGAGCTCCACGTGAACAGAAGCGTTTTCCTGTTCTCTGAGCAAGATGTTTGGCTCCAGCAAAACCCCAACAGAGTCTTTTGGGGACCAGTGAACTAGAGACTCATCATGTTCCTCTCATTTGACCCAACAAATAGGCAAAAGTATGGGACAAATCCTCGCCTGCTCATTTCTCGCCAGTGGCTGGGCTTCTGAAGCAGCTGGGTCACTTGGCGACAAGTCTCATCCCTGTCATCCTCATCATCTACTAACGGGAGCCGCGCCCACACGGACTGCTCTTGCCCACCCCAGTTCCCTTCGACATTGGCCGTGCGCTTCCGAGGCGAGTAGCGGCTTCCCACGGCTGCCGGGAGATGCAGAAAAGGGGATGGAAAGTGGTTTGCACCCCTGGATCCCGCATGGGTATCAGCTGTTACTCTGTGTACCATCTCCTAGGAAACCCACGCCGCCTCTCTCTGCTATTTTGCTACTAGAGAAAGAAATAGAAAATAAGACCTTTAAAATAGAATAATTTAAAACAGATAATACAGGAAAGGTATTGAAAAGGCTGAGATCCTTTGATGTGTCGCCTCCCCTCCCCAAAGTACATGAAACACAGCTTCTCCACGGGCCCAACGAGAGGACTGTCTTTCGGGTGCCCTTCCTGGCTGGCCACGGAGGCCTGGCCCAACACTGCGTGTGGTGCAATCCCCTGATTCAGAAGAAGGCCAGGCACGTCTTCCGAGATCTGGCCCCCTGAAGGAGCTGGGCCAGGAAGACTGTCCCATTGTTCCCAGAGCAGCCTCAGTTCTGCTCAATATGAAGCCATTCTTAGCGCAGACTGTCACTCGATTGATTCAAGTGAGTCTCTGGGTGACGCTCTCCAGTGGGCTGACTAGCATACACGGCGCAGCGTATTATTTTTTAAACAGCTTGGTTAAACAACCTGAAATACAAAAGCCGTTCAGAGGCCCCGAATCCCCAGAGCACACAAGATAAACACAGGCATCTTTCTGACGCATCGACTTTAAGTGTTATTTGTCTCTGGGGAGCAGGGAGAGCAGTTGCATAATTCAATCTGCAATTTTTTTTTTTTAAACCACAAAACAGGAGGATTTAAAGAAATTTTGTGCTACTGTGTTGTTTTAGGCTGTTTCTTCAGACTGAGGCTGGGGATATAGAACAGTTTAAAACTCACTACTGCTGAGAAATCACATGCAAACCATGTGCAAAGATGAATGTACGGAAGCTGTTTATCTTAACAGTACTGATGACAGGGAAAACGTAAAAGCGGTCCTGTGGTAGGTCACCGTGTAAATAAATGACGGCATATGAATTCAGCAAAATGCTGGGCGGCCACGAACATGAGCGGCCTGTTTTCAGATCCCGCGGGGGAGGCAGGAGTAGAAGTATGTGTTAGACAAAGCCTGGAGCCACCATCAGGGGCTGCTCCGTTGCATGGCACAGCTACGCAGCTTAAACTGGGCACTTATAATGCGCTTGGGCACTGCAGTGGCTTCGCAGGCACCACGCCATGTAACCACCCCAGAAGTCGTCCCCTCTCAGTTCCCTTCTGCAGCTGCGTGAGCTGCGGCATAGGGCTAAGCAGCTGCCCAAGCCTCAACCCGGTAC
>VBSM01003044.1:6725013-6736696 GCA_008086735.1 Cheirogaleus medius
TGTAAAAAAAAAACCAAAACCCTAACCTGCAAATGCTTCAAAATGCCACTGGCTAAGAAAATGACCTTTCCTGCCCACCTGCCACTGCCGTCTCCCTCCCCACACCCAGGGATGGAACTGATTAGTGAAGCGCATTACAGGTGTATTGTCCTGGGGGGAACTTCCAGTGATGTAATCCCAGCGTGGTGCCTTAACCACGCCAGCTGCCCAGGGCCTCACGCTTGGATTTTCTTGCAGGGCTGCACAGCAATATTAGAAGGAGGGTAAGAATTTGGGAATACCACGAAGAGATAAAAGCCTCTTTGCTCTAAGGGGACCACTGTTGCCAGTTGGAAGGACAGAGATATTTAAAGTAAAAAGAACTTGAGCAGGTAACTTAGAACAACTGCTTTGCTGCCAGTTTGTCTAGAGCAGTTCTCAACTGGGGGGCTCCTTTGCCCCCAAAGCGCCATTTCTCAAGGTCTGAAGGCATTCTTGGTTGTCGTAATTGAGAGGTGCTACTGGCCTGGAGCGGGCAGAGGCCGGCGATGCTGTTAGACATCCTACAACGCACAGGACAGCCCCCGCCAGGAAAAATCATCTAGGCCCAAATGTCGCTGGTGCTGAGGTTGAGAACCCTGCTCTAGAGAAACGCAGCCCTAGGTTTTAGCACTATTTCTCTCTCCCTCTCTTTTTCTATGTATTAAGTAGCAGCCTGGCGTTGGTAATACTAAGCTTCTGTTGGGAGGAGGGAAGACAGCTCTGTCCGTTATTATGCACAGATCTGCCGGGACAAGACTGGGCAGCTGCTGCTCAGAACCCTGACGTGGGCCCAGAACAAGAGGCAGGAGAAGTCCAGGCAGGAATGCTGGGAAACCACGCGAGGGGAGATGACAGCTCTTGAGGGTGCTCCAGCCCCAGCCCCGACTGCTAGAGAGGAGCAAAGACTGGACTCAGTGCATTCGTGTGCCTGGGCTCCCAGCCTGCTAAGCAGCAAAAGAGGAGAGAATAAAAAGAAACTTTAACTTTTTAAGGAGAAAACAAGAAAACAAAGTTAGCAATTGTGCACTGTGAAGTTTGGAAAATAAATGCCAATCCACTAAGAAGGTTTTCTAAAAATTTACTTTATGAAGAAGACAAATCTAAGTCACACAAAACTTACTTGAGTAAAACATGAACAAGGGACCACTTAAAAATTCTGGAAAATCCAGAAAAGTCTTTCCAGACTCCCTTGAAGTATTCAACAAAATGCATCTGCTTATTTTATTTGAAATTTTTAGCTACCCCCAAAAACATATGAATGCATACTATGAAAACACCACCTAGGAATCCTCCCTGGGCCCCTGTCCCTACCTGGTCCCCTCCTGCCCTCCGGAGAGGACACCCCCGGCAGTGTGAGTGTGTCTTTCCAGTCCCTATGTGAGGAGCACACACAGAAACTTCTCTAAATACCCTACATACATACTTACGGAAGATTCAGTATTGTTTTATGTGTATTGAGACAAACCACACTCAGAGCATTTACCAGCAAATGGCTTCTTTAATTGCAGCTTGGTATTCCACAGTCTGCAGAGAGCCCAACTGACCACTCTAGTCCTTATGAATGACAACTGTCTTGCTGTTTTAACAAAGGGACCCCAAGCCTCCCTGCACATGTGTCAAACGACCAAGAGTGGAACTGCTAGGCCGGCAGAGAGTGAGCACTTGAGAGTTCTCCAATTTAAAGGACAGGGCCAAAGCCCCCTGCGAAAGTGCTGTGCCCCTTCACACTCCACCCCGATGCAGGGGACCCTCCCCCCCCCCCCGCCAGTTCATGCAGCTGCCGTGGACTGTGTGTGGGGTGGGGGCACAGGGGTGGAAAGTTGAGTTTGGAAGTGTCAGTCAAACAAGAGAAAAGGAAACTGGCATTTGGCAAGGACACAGCATGTACCCAGCATTCTACGGGGTGCCTTATCATTACAGACAAAAGGCATTTAAGAACTAGATTTTCACACGGCAGTTGGAGTCCCCATTTTCCAATAGGGGCGGCTGACCTACATTCAGAGCATCTGTGACAGTCACTTTCCATAGTAAATGGCAGTGAGTACTGTGGCTGCAATAGCAGCCTACCAAGGGCCAACACAGCACTGGCGCACGCCCCCTAGTGGGAACTAAAGTTACAGCCGCACGGTGCTGTATGTCCCTCTTCCGCCCCCGGGGAGTTCGGTGAAATCTGTCAGACTGAGGGCAGAATTCTCTCCACTGTGCAAACTGAAACTATATGAAGGTGTCATACATGTAGGTGGTTAATAATTCACCCACAACTCTCTGTGAAGAATTCATAATTAGAAAAGCATTCTTAATGGGTTGTACTCAGGTTAATAGGATCACTGGAGCCAAAGGTTAAAAATTTAGAGCAAGAAAAGTTTAAAAACAAAGTAAGTTCAATACAAACAAATGAACCCAGAAATGTTCAAAAACTTACTTAAATAAGTGCTTTTAAAATTTAGCCTTTCAAGGTCTCCCACTGGCTAAATATGGGCTAATATGAGCATAAAGTTGTCTCACATGGTTATAACACATCGAATAAATACAAATCCAGGAATCTATGGCAGGGAGAGGGCAGTGCAAATGGGGGGAAAGGAGAGACAGAGGGAGGGGAAAGCTCTTGTGCACAGGAGTAGAGAGAAGAGCAGTAGGAAATCACACTCTGCAAACCTCACATAATTACTTAGGCAAGGCTATTCAATAGGCGCTGGAACCAACCATGATGTGAAAGGTCACTGGGCAATAGGGTATCCACAGGATGTCACAGCATGATCCCATGGGTTTCTTGTTAATTGTAACGGTCCCTTGTGGTAAGTCACTGTCTTAGCCAAGGGACCAAACTCTGCCTCACTCAGAGGGGGACACCGAACACCATGGGCCTCTGGATGAGACGCAACGTGAAGCACACAGCGTCCGACGTTAAGTACTCTACACAGAAATATTTAACCTGATCTAATTAAGCCTCAGACTTAAATAAGAGACACTAAAAAGAAAGTGCAGTGCATAAATCCCAGTTGGAGCCTGATTTTAAAAACAACAACAAAAAGGTGTAAAAGTTATTTTTTTGACAATTGGGAAATTTGAAAACTGAATTGTTAGATATTATAAAATAACTGTAATTTGTAAGGTGTGATAATGTAACTGTGGTAATGCAGAGAAATTTTCTTATTTTTAGAATATGCATGATAAAGTATTTAGGTCATGATGCTTGCAATATTCTTTCAAATGGTGCAGAAAATACTAAAATCTCTATAGATAAAACAAATATGGTAATTGTTAACTGTTGAATCTCCTGAAGGGTGAATGGGATATTTGATATATTCGTTTAACTGTTTCACACGTTTCAAATGTTCTTAATCTAAAGCTGTTAAAAAAAAACAAAAAAAAGAACACCTCTTGTTCATCACACACTCTTTCTACTGGTCTCATTGCTCATACTTCTGTTCGCAAGCTGTTTCTCTCAGAGCGGATTCCCTCCTCCTAGAATGTGAGTGTCTCCTGGGGCTCTGGAAGGTTCTGGGTGCTGGGACAGCCCTGAGTGAGCAGGGCAGGCTCTGTCACTGCACTCACTCATGGAGATGGTGGCGGTTGAGGGGTCATTCAGTCGCAGATAAAGGACTGGGAGGTGCTCCAACTGGAAGGACAGGGTGCTCAGGAAGAGCAGCCTGGGGATATGTGCCCTGATCTGAGGGAGGTGGGGGAGAGGGAGGGGTGAGAAGAGCTTCTGCAAGGAAAGGACATGAAACCAGGCCCAAAACAGGTAAGGGGCGCAGCCTGCCCGTCAGGAGCAGCCGCACGCATGAGGACCCGAAGGTGAGCAGGAATGGTGACCTCAGGGAACAAAGTGTTTGACGGGGCTGGAGTCTGCTCTGTAGGAGAGGGCCCACATCCCTCGGGCCTCACAATAAAGCAGTGTGACCGCCAAGGGGAAACTCCTGACAGTAAGTTCCAGCAGCGAGTGACCCGGCTCAGGTGCGTGCCGGGAAGATGCTCTAGCTACTGCTGAGAATGCCCTGTGTATGGCGGGCAGGCCTGGAGGCAGACGCCAGTAGGAAGTAATGCAAGCAGAGACTCAGGCCACAGCGACAGAAATGCAATGGCCACGTGGAAGGGTGGGGTCTCTGGCCAGCCGGATGTACAATGAGGATGGGCAGATAGAAGCAAGAGATGGCCCCAAGTGGTGCCACTCAGTGAGACAGACGTGCAGGAGCAGGGTGGGCGGGGCAGCACGGTGAGCTCAGTGTTAGGAACACGTGAGGGACGCCTGATGAACCCCGCCCTCCGCCCGGGGCTCTCCAGGTTCGACGCCCAGGGGCTGTCGCAGAGCTGGGCACCAGCCCAGGGAAGAGCTCAGGATGGAAACGTGGCTCTGGGCGTCGCCAGCACAGACACAGCTAATGAGGCCAGAAGGCGAAGGGGACGGCCATGGGGAGAGTCCTGTGGGGAGAGAAGACCCTGAATAGTGCCACATGCTGGACACACATGGGGGACCCCAAGACGGAGCTTCTCCTCATCTCTGCAGCCCACAGCCCAGCCCGCGGCAGGCCCTCAGGAAGCGCTTACTGACCCGGCGCCACACGGCTGCTAGCACAAGACTGAGGCCACCACGGCGTACTAACAGCTCTGCGGGTCTGAGAGTTTTCCGTCTCAGAAAACTTTAAAATCAAAATAGGCAATTTGCTAATATTACCTAAAAGACAATTTGCTAACACCTAAAAGACAATTTGCTAACATTACTAAAATCATTTGGTTCCATCTCCATTTTAGAGACGGCAAAATTGACGACCAGACACTCAGTTCTTTTCAAAGTCATTACAATATTGTGGTGGAACCTTACATTGCCTGTGGACTCAATTTCTGAATCTTCAACATGGACACTGGTCAAATCTAGGACGCCTAAAGCCAAATGCTCATTTTACCTACTCTAAAAAGCCCATTTTAAAGTCAATATAAACGTTTTTCTAGACACTTGAACATCGAGCATCGAGTCTTAACAGCAACTCCATACAACAGACAATGGCAACACATGGCGAAGCGCAGACACTGGCCACAGTGGTGAGGAAAGGAAGCCCCTCTATGCTGGTGACACGCTCCACGACGTGCAGTATCAAATGCTGACCAAGTGACCAGTGCTTGTACCAGTGGCAGTCAACAACCAGCAAACCAGTCAACAATTTCCAAGTCATTTGTTGATTTTTAGAAATTGGTAGTATTTTCTTATTTGACACAGCTTCAGAAGCGACATGCTGCTGTGGGAGCCGCCACCTGTCACAGGGAGCACGTCAAACTCCTCTCACGCCTGCTCCCTCTTACTGACACAGGCCAAGCGACCTGCAGTCCCAACAAACAGATGTCTCTGGCTACTGCTGTGATGGAGAATTAACATGATACTTTTTCCAGCCTTTTTGAAACTTGTGAGATTTTTATACAACCGCTATATCTATTATTGGATTTATCCGAACATAATACTGAGTTAGGCCAGATAGGAAAAGGTATAGCACGATAGTTAAGGATGAGCTCCTTGCCAAGCCGCCTGGCTTCCAATTCATACTGACGTGGCTTTCATGTGCCTCAGTGTCCTCATCTAGACAGTGATGACGATGGTTCTCAAAAGGAGCTAATATCCATTAGAACACTGCCTGTCACAGAGCAGCACTACATTAGCATTCATGTTCATTTTTATTAATAATTAACATGAGTGAATTATTAATTAATGTGAATGAGGCAGACAATGAATTCATCCTATTAAATGGCGGTGAAATTCAACAGGGACAAAGAAAAGGGAGACTCACACTGAAGGCATTCTTGTCTCTAACCTGCCTCCACAGGCTCTGTCTGTCCCCATCTCAGATCTGCCCTGGGCAAGCACCTGTCAGGGCTGACAGCAGCGCCCCAAACGCCTACCAAGCACCTGTTAGCTCTCCCAGGTGCGCTGACAGCCAGGCTGTGGGCTGCAGTTCCCACAAATGGACACACGAGGGCGCCTCTGTGGCTAGCAGCCACAGCCTGCAGAAGCCAGAGTGCTGGGCGGCCCCAGCATGGCCACTTGATGCCCTCCAATCCAGGCAGGAAGCATATAGGCAGGGCACAGGATGGTCCTCCTTGTCTGGGGGGAGCCAATGGCAGGGAAGCAGGACTTCCAGGAATTTTATTGGCATAAGCAGTAGCCAATCAGATCAGAGAGCAGCAACACCTTGGGAGAGGAAGACCCTGGGGGGAGAGTGTGCTAACCCTCGATGTGGCCGCACCAGGGCAATCCACCCATGTTTAGCTGAATATCAGTCCCAATGAGGTCAGCCATGGGACAACAGCCATCACTGAATGTATTAATGACCCCTGAGTCCTCACTCGTGTGCTTAAAATAAGCCAGGGTGTTATGAAAGGCACAAACAGAAGGAGCCACTTACCTTGGGCTGCATATCTACAAGAACCATCCTCCACTAGAACGTTATAGAAAGGCTGATGGTGGCCGTGTGGCAGGCTGTGGACGTTCATGTTCCGGATCCACTCGTGTCCCATCATGCAGGTGGGGTCCCAGCCGTAGATCACACAGTTATAGCCGTACCTAATTAACACAAGAGCACAGCAGATCAGGTCCCCGGGACCCTGTCACAGCAACCGGGAAATGCACACAGAAATAGTTTGGCTCCTCTGAAGCTCTTGCTCTTACCAACCTACCTGCTCTCACTCCAGGGTGAGGCATTTTTCAGGACACCACGTCCCTTTTTATGAACACCTCTACTTATCAACACAGCACTTCACTTGGAAAAGAATAAACTTTTCAACAAAGAGGGATGGTTATACAAATGGAAAAGCGTATTGGGGCCCTGGCCTGACAACAACACAGCAAAACCAATTCTAGTAAAACAAAGACCTAGATGATACAATGCAGAACTTTTAAAATATAAAATATCTTCATGACTTGAGACAGGGAAAGACTGCTTAAACAAGGCACTAAAAATATAATCTTTAGGCCAGGCGCGGTGGCTCATGCCTGTAATCCTAGCACTCTGGGAGGCTGAGGCGGGAGGATTGCTTGAGCTCAGGAGTTCGAGACCAGCCCGAGCAAGAGCGAGACTCTGTCGCTACTAAAAATAGAAAGAAATTAGCCAAACAACTAAAATTAGAAAAAATTAGCCAGGCATGGTGGTGCATGCCTGTAGTCCCAGCTACCTGGGAGGCTGAGGCAGGAGGATCGCTTGAGCCCAGTAGTTTGAGGTTGCTGTGAGCTAGGCTGATGCCATGGCACTCTAGCCCAGGAAAGAGTGAGACTTTGTCTCAAAAAAAAATAAAAAATAAAAAAATCTTTAAAGGAAAACACTAACTAATTTGACATCATTGAAACTAAGAGACTAATGGGCCCTGACTCAAAACCTAAAAAATACACGACAATTGGGGAAACATGAATTCTGACTAGAAATTTGATGAAGTTAAGGAACTATTTTTTAAGCTGTGAAAACAGAGAGAGAGAGAGAGAGAAAACCTTTACCTTTTAGAGATAAAGACTGAGATAGCTACGGATGAAATGACATCTGTTATTTGTTTCAACTAATCCCGGGAGAAGGGTACAGAGAGTGGATGAACCAGCGAAGACCGACCTACTATGGTGACTGCTGACGCTAGAGGATGGAACGTCACGTGGCTCATTATCTACTCTTATATATGTTGGAAAATTTCCATAATAAAGTTAAAAAAAAAAAAGAATACAAGAATGAAAAACACTAGCCCCAAACTGGGAAAAGACATATGCAACATAGAGACTAGTATATAGAATAAAGAACTACAAATCAATAAGGAAGACTAATAACTGAATAGAAACATAAACAAAATACTTGCAGAAGTGCTTAATAAAAGGAAACTTGGGTAGCTAGTAAACATATAAAGAACCTCAACCTGCTTAGTAATCAGGGAAACATAAATTAAAACCACAATGCAATACCACTTGCCATTTACCACGTGAGTACATTTTTAAAGGCCTGGCAATAACACTTGGCAAGAAAAGGAACTCTCAGCTCCTAGCCTGCTGGTGGGATAGAAATCAGTCCAATCACTTTGGATACAATTGAATTATGCTGAGTAAATAAACCACGTGCACATCCTGTGACCCACCGCATCTCTGCCTACCGCTCAGATTTGAACGGCTTGAGATCGAAAGACACAAGAGCAACAACAATGACGGAATGAGAGAAAAAACTCTTGGCTTACAGAGCTGCTTCCGTCTTCCTGCACAGAGAAGGGGCAAACACCTAATGGCTGCTAAAAACACCAGAAGATCTCAGTTAGGAAAGTGAGTTGTTGCTTAAAAAAAAACACGAAGGTTGAAGACACGGTTCAGCTTTCTGTCTGTCCTGTCGTGGGCACTCAGTGAATGATCCAACGAAGGCGCACAGTCGCTGCTTCCAGAGTCAGGTCCTCCTCCGACTGTGTCACTGGAAACCGCTTGTGACACATGCGCGCGTGTGCCCTCCGCAGCCCCCTCTGGAACGGACACTGCGGGACAGGACAACCGATTGCACTCACCTCTTATGCTTCATAATGAGCCCGATGGAGTAGCAGACGTCTCTGTGCTTCTCATCGGAACGCAGCTTCACCTCCACGCCCACCTCCTCCTTTTTGCGCTCTATGTGCTCTAGAGTGTGCTGCACCAGATAGCCCACCGCCCCGTGCTGCCCGGGGTCTAGGGTTTGGATGTGCTGGAGGATGTCAAGCACCTTCAAGACAAGACAGAAAGACTAGGAGATAATATTTTCAGCTAGGCCTTTTCTTTTTCGCAGCTTGGGATTTAGACCTACCTAGCCTACCAAAGGACAGCAAGGAGCGGCTGGCTATTCTCTGACTGGCTCTCACCAAGCCAGTGCTGTGCGTGCCCGGGGCTGGGTCGCTTCTGGGTTGGGCAGCCCAACTCCGCCAGCGTGGAAGCAAGGAGCTGTTCAGACATCGGTGCACTGGAGCACACGGTAAGCGGGCGACGGCTGCCCTCTACGGCACGTTTGGATTAGGTGGACTCTAACAGGGTCTAACATTCCTCATCAGTGTGGAAATTGTGGGAATCTCAATTTCTTAATCCACAGAAACAATTTAAACCTACTACTCTTGAAACGGGAAGAAAAAAATGGCAAACTGCTTTAATCAAGAGGCCAAGAGGACGTTTTGACACAAATGCTGGATAAGATAGAGCGGGTCACAGCGAGGGCAGGAAGGGGATGAGTTCGCTTGGTTGATGATGTTGTATTAGAAGAAAGCCAGATGAACCAGGGTTCTGGGATCCTACCGGCCACTTCAGTGACCTGAACTCATAATGGAATTCAGTATTCGAGTGGGCAGTGGAGAAACCACATCTGTGCAGAACTCAGACTACTACAGTAGCTGGCAGTAACACAACTGCCCGACTGTTGTTACGTTCTCTCTACTGTACATGGGGCCTCTACAGAAAAATTAAAATCCAAATAAAGTGAAAAAACAAAAAAAAAACCACAGACATGCAATTATTTAGCACCCATTATGTTTACAGCACTTGGCATAGGGTCCCTGACAAGTTTCTCCTTCCAGCTTATTGAGCCCTAAATTACAGCCTGCTTGGTAGACAAAGCAACCTGGATTGGAGGCCCAGATCCATCATACTCGCTGTTTTTACCTTTGAATTTGTTTCTTCGCTTGTCAGATAATGATTAATCACTGTCCTACTATTTCTTGATATGTTTTGAGCCTGCAGAAGTGTTGTGAAAACTAGTTTCGTGCAACGTAACATGTTATTATTCTAAAATCAAACCTCGCCCTCCAGATTGAGATTTGCAGGATCCTAATATTTAACCGAACACTTATCCTCTGCTGGTCACCAGTGACCAAGCCCATCATATTTTTTATTACACTTAATCTCTTAATTTGAAGGTCATTAATATCTTGACCTTCAAATTGGGAGTTAAGATTAAGTGGAAAGAAAAAATAACCTTAAGTTTCTGCCAACTTCTAGAAGAGGAATCAGGCTTGGTGAAGGTAAGTAAGTGGCCTGAGGTCACATGTCCATGGAGACATGGAGTAAGGCTGTGACCCTGGTCTGTCAACTCCAGGTTTCAAACACCATCATACTAGGGCAAGAGCAGGAACATTTTAATGAACTACTATGAAAAATTTCAAACACATAAAAATGGGCAGAATGGTATAACCCTGAGTACCACAAACCCAGTTTCAACAAGAATGGACTGATAGCCACTCCCTGTCCACTTCCAACTTCCAAGAGGGCTCTTTTATTTCAGAGACCCTGACAGCATTTATCCTTTGTAGCGAAAAGCATCCGACTTGAACAAGAAGCGTCTATCTGCAGTGCTTGCACGATGGCTGTCCTTGTGTACCGACGCAGTTCCAATGAGTTACTTTTCTGCCCCTCTGCCAGGCCCCACGCACACAGCTCCCCTCCTTTCCCGGCACTGGCCGCCCCCCACCCTCTTCTACAGATAAGTAAAATGGTCAGAACGTGGGTATCTTCAGAGCACAAAGGAAGTCTAGATAAGGCTCAGCAGTAATTACCCCTCCCTCCCTGGACGTGCGGTTGAGTGAAGGGAGACTGCAGAAACAGAGAGGACACTGTGCTGTGGGGCCTGGCATGTTCCCGAAGGCCAGTGCTGACGGCCAGGCACCGCGCTGCCCCAACCAAAGGCTCTAGGCCTAGAACGCCGAGTGTCTACAATGTTTGGGGTGGAGATCTTGGAATGGGGTCTGTCACCTGTGACGCACACCCCAGTGCTGCTCCTCGAAGGGGTGGGGAACCTGTGGCCTTGGGGTCACATGTGGCCTTTTGGATTCTTGAGTACAGCCTTTGACTGAATCCAAATTTTACAAATCCTTTTATTGAAAGGGGTGCGGCAGAGGAAAATGAAGCTTTTCTTGCCCCCTTAGGTGCTTACAAAAGAACAATCTTGAAGTCAGAAGGCCGCAGATTCCCTGCCACTTTTTTCATAAAGGGCCAGAGAGGAAATATTTCAGGTTTTTGGGAGCCATGTGGTGTCTGACTCAACTATTCAACTCTGCCACTGTAGCTCGAAAGAAGCTATAGACAATGAGTAGACAAATAAAACTTATTCACACAAGCAGGCGCGTGGCCCACAGGCTGTAGCTGCTGAACCCTGCTTGTTCATCTCAACTGCAGGTTTCTCCTAAGCCTCTCTCTGAGGCTCTTGGCTCTATTTTCTTGACATCTGCGGACTGTCTACTTTTGGGGCTTCAGGCATTTGACCCTGACGCTGAGAGCCCTTGCCAAAGGACACAGGACATCTGCACTTGATGGCTCCAGGTCAGGACGAATTCAACATGCGCCAAACCAAACATTTTCTTCTACCCTCTAAACAGGCCTATTCTCCAAATAACCACTTTTAGAATGGGACAAATTACCCCCTTGTTGGAAAAGCTAGATATCCTCTTTGAGTCTTCTCCTTTATTCGTATTTAATTAAGTTTGGTCATTTCTTAATCATTCGTTAAAATAATTTTTGAGCACCTACTGTGTGCCAGGAATTGTGCCGAGACCATGGGGAATGGCTATAGTTAGAATCAAAAAAGATGTAGGCCAGGCGCGGTGGCTCATGCCTATAATCTTAGCACTCTGGGAGCCCGAGGCGGGCGGATCGCTGGAGGTCAGGAGTTCGAAACTAGCCTGAGCAAGAGTGAGACCCCATCTCTACTAA
>VBSM01003044.1:6736796-6754077 GCA_008086735.1 Cheirogaleus medius
TGGGGGGGGGGGGTCTGAGCCATAAAGGGATAGAACTGGCCACCTTGTATGTAACAGGTGCTCAGGGGCTCAGAGTAGAGTGAAGGAGACCGAGCAGGGGGCCGTGGGCTACCCAGCCTGGAGAAGTACTGTTCCCAGGGGGCTGACTTTCCCCTGCCTGGAAGACAGAGCCAGGGACAGGTGCATGGGAGATGCCTGGACATGTTAGTCTGGAGCCCAGGGTCCAGGCAGGAAGCTACTGATCTGGCAGCTGACAGCACACAGGTGGCAATGGAAGCAAGGAGAAGAAGGGAGGTGACCTGGGAGAAAGGTGTGGGGTACAAGAAGTTCCGAAATGACCCTCCGGTGTGCAGCCTTGAAGGATAGACAGAGGACAAGGAAGTAGCCAGAGCCTGAGAACTGGAGACCACAAAGCGAAGGGAACGGAATGTTCTGAGGCAGGAGTGGCCCGCAGTCATCAAGAAAGATAAGGAAAGAAAAGTATCTACTGGATTTAGCAACAGGGAAAATGATTTGAGCAAAAGGGGTCACTGGCTTCCCTGGCAAGAACAGCGCCTGTGGGGGTGGGCTGGGAACAGAGCCTCCTGTTCCGGGGAGTGGAGGTGGGTGGCCACGGAATAGGCAAGAACTTCAGCTGCGCAGGGAGGAGAGAGAAGGTGACGGCCCCAGGGAAGGGCCTGGAGGGCAGACATCGAGTGCTCTGCTTTTCTTCCCAAGGAAGGGAGGGGAGTTTGCCTTGAAAAGCTGGAGGGCTGCCTTTCCCACGGAAGCGCAGAGAAACAGGGAAAGAAGAGCTACGGATCGAAATGAGACACAGGTCTGGCAGCAGGAAGTGGAAGAAAGCGCCCATCCGCTGCTTGTTCGGAATTGCTCTTGCCTTAGCCCACTCTACCTCGGGGTGGCGCGTGGGGTTGGCTCAGACGCCACCCCGCCCAGGTCGCACTCCTGGCGCCACCAATGTACACACAGGAGAGCTCTACAAGTTACTTCACTTTTCGATGCCTCAATTTCGTTATTGGTAAAATGGCAAAAATAAAATCAGTATTGACCCTATACGGTTGCTGAGAAGACAGAAGGAAGTATTCAGTAAGTGTTAGTGACTTCTAAAACTTTGACCGTCCTATGCTGTTTCCATCACAGCCACAATAACCCTGGATCTATCGTGTCAGTCACCTAAGGCTTGTGTCTGTGAGCTCTTCCTGACTCCATTCAATTGAAAACAAGGCCAACTTCGGGTCTTCCCAGCTTGGGAGTGGGTCCGTCTCACCGAGTAAGGCCAAAGCCTTCCACAAACTGATCTTAGCACCCTCACTCCAAATTTTATACACACAGTTGTATGTACATATACACACATGACTTGTGTGTATACACACACATGCATTTGTGTGCATACATTCTACAGAATTTACATTTAAAGAATCTTGCTTTGCTCTGCATTTCATGAATTATCATGAAATTCTCTAACAAATCTTAAGTAAAAAGTGACAGGAATTGGTTATATCAGGATATCAAAAATACATTTAACAAAAATGAATAAAAAACAACAACAACAAATGATTAAATCCTGGACAAGAGAGCTGTAGTAGGTGGCAACTTCAGTAGAGAGTCTATTTTTCCACTAATTCCTCTATCACATTACGTAGGTGTTCTTTTTTTAAAAATTAAATGTTTTTACCATCAGTTACCAAGAAATACACGGATGTTCTATCTGGGCTACAGATGACATCTTACAACAGGAGCCCTGGGATTTTCTCATCGATGTGTCCTTTCTTAGAACTATTTTAGCTCTTTGAAGTTATGAATTAATGAGACAATTTAAATCTAAGCAATGGAGAGTCATTTATTTTCTCAAGAAAGATTCTATCCCTCTGTAAGAACACGAGATGAGTTTATGGCGATGGCCCGTGAGCTGCTCTAAACAAACAAGAAGGATTATGAACAGACTTCTAGGGGAAGGCAAGGTGTGCTGTGCACATGTAGGCGATACGCAGCTGGACTCTGTGCGTGCTGCCCTCACAGCCTGCTGGGATCTCAGCACTGCGGCCTTCTGAACGTGCTCGCTGCTGGCCAACGGGGGCCGTTACAAAACTGAGAAAATTCAAGTGCAGCAGTATCGAAATTCAACGGTTTTCAAAGACATAACCCAGTCCTTCCCTAGTCCAGTGGCGGGACTTGAACATACCTAAGGTCCAATTTTCCTACATCAAGCGGGTATTGATCTACGGCTGATGCAGCTGCTAAAGCACAGCTGGAGGTTGGACAGTCATAGCTTTGCTTCCCCGTGCCGAGGGAGGGTGACGCAGGAGAATGGTCTTGGGGACTCAGGGGGTGAGTGGTGGGAGCAGGGGCTTTGTGGATCTGGGGCTTAAGGGGCTGACCACAAAGAGAACAGGCAACTCCTGGTGGTAGAACCAATTCTCCTTACAATAAGAGGAGAGAGAAAAAAAATCTAACTGGGGGGTCAAGATTGGGAGACTTAGAATAAATTTATGTTCATCCCTCATGTTAATACAAGGATAAGCTTGTCACAGCCGCCTTCCAAATCTAGGACTCCTCTCTCTAAGGCAAGTGTGAAGCATCAAAGTAAAATAATTACCTTCTCTGGCCAGATTCCCAGGTGGAAGTAAAGCCTTGCTTGGAGGAGAAGAAGCTGCACCTGGTCTGGGTACATTGCCAGGTACAAATCCAGTGAGTCTCTCAGGAGCTGGTACGACTGGTCGATGCCTTCCCTAGCAGAGGAAAAATCATCTTTGTCTCATCCTGTGTGCTTTTGAGCCAACGCCCTCTTTTTCAAGACCCAGGTTTTAAAAATAACAGACACAAATCCCAAACCTTTTCTGATTCTGATATTTCCTCCCTGTTTGGCAAAGAGATACAATGCTCTTAACAAAAGAAAAACACAATAAATATAGATCTTGTACCCCATTTTGGTGATGGGCACTAAATTAAAATCATAAGTATTTTTATTAAGTAGTCACCTCAATAACACTGTAAATAATTAAAAATGAATTCCGAACAGAGCACGGAGGATATTTCTGGGCAGTGAAACTATTCTGTGTGATACTGCAATAGTGGATACGTGTCATTATGTATTTGTCCAAGCCCAAAGAACATACAATGCCTACAGTGACCTCCAGTGTAAACTATGGACTACAGGTGACAATGATGTCAATGTTGGTTCATTAATTTTAACAAATGTACCACCCTGGTGGGGGGTGTTGACTGATGGTGGGGGAGGCTGTGGGTGTGGTGGGGGAAAGGGGCCTGTGGGAACTCTCTGTACTTTCTACTCAATTCTGCTGTCAGCCTGAAACTGCTCTAAAAAATAAAGTCCATTAAAGAGAAAAAATTCTGTCATGAGACAGAAAACTATTACCATAATGTACAACCTACAACTTTCTGTTTTCCCTGTAGGACAAATTTCCTTGGACTCAAAAGCAAGACAGTTTCATACTTTTGGTTCTTTTCTTAACTAAACGATAGAAAGGTATAAATTAAAAGATGGCAAAGCACTTACGCGTGAGAACATCCTGCCCCTGAAAAATAATCTTTGCCAGTCTAAGACATTCTTGTTACTGAAGAATGTTTTCAGTATTTACAAAGAGAACTTGTCCCGGTCCACTGCAAAGATCTCAGAGAAGTCACTGGCACATCTCCACCATATTGGAGCATCTAAAGACACGCACTCTGCAGAAGTACTGGAAAACCTTACCGCTTCCCCAGGCTTAACAGGTTTCCCACCATTCTCTGTAGGACCTTCTTCACGTTGACCACCCCGTACAGTGCTGCCGTCACGTGCTGGCCGATCAAATATTCACATTCTTTCACCGTCAGCTGCTTGCCCTTCCCGAAAGCATCTATGTAGATGTAGTCAAAGATGTCCAGCGCCGCCCTGTCCAAAGAGCCAAATCTCAGATGAGAGCGGAACAACCGCAAGCTCTGCTGTGTCAGGACAATAGTGCGTTCATACTTAAGAAACAGCACTGACATACGCCGTCTAGTAGAAAGTTTTAGAAAGATTCCTCCTGAAACTCACTCTAGGAATATTTATCAGAGCTTGGTTGAGAGAAAGATTAATGGAATGCCCGAGGCCGTCTATTAATTTCATAGATTAGCAACAGTTAACTGTGGATCCTGGGCCTTGAGGATCTACTGAGAGTTATGGTACCTCACCCCAGAAGGACTCGGCTCTCGGTTCTGCTGACATGCTGAGCCCATCACCACCACAGGCCAGGAACCCTGTGCTGGACCACAGAGGGCTGGGCCCCTGGACTCGATCACATGGCTCCTCCCACAGGTCTGCCTCCCATGAACCACGCTCACTGCGTGCTTACACACAGGGGCTGGCCCACGCTGAGCAGAGCGGTGAGCAGCATCACATGGTGCAAGTTCTCACTGCATTGCCAAGTTCCTTCTCTGTGAGGGCTCATGGAGAGATCTGGGTGGCTCTTTGTTTCAGGGATAGTTTCTTACGACCAATTGTTTCATCTGGATCTTATGCCCACTGTAAATCATGTAACAGATTTTCTCTTTGGCTGCTAAAAAAGTCCAGTTGAATTTCTTCCTTTGAGTCATATTTATAGCCCACCTTTAGCAAAGATATATGACTTACATAAATGGTCTAGAAACAAGGGACTCTTCAACTCTTTTTATGAGGCTAGAACCTCCTAAGGACAAACATATAAAAATTTATAGGCCACGATCATTTATGAACAAAAATGCAAAAATCCTGGATAAAATGAGTAAATCAAAGGTAGCAATATATTTTAAAAACATGTGATTATGCACCCCAAGAATGAAAGGAGAGTTAAACATTAAAAAATCTATTTCTGCACATACAGACTAAAAGAAAAAATTATAGGATCCCAAGAAGACAAAGGAAAAAAATGAAAACACACCTAATACCTAGCTATTTAGGATAGTAGCTTTCATAATCCTAACGAAGAGTACTGCTCCCAAACATCATGCTTGATGTTGAAAAAAATTTTTTTTTTTTTGAGACAGGGTCTGGCTATGTTACCCAGGCTAGTCTCAAACTCCTGGGTTCAAGCGATCCTTCCACTTCAGCCTCCTGAGTAGCTGGGACCACAAGTGCATGTCATCGTGCCGCAGCTTTGAAATTGTAAAAGCATTCCATTTAAAGTTATACCCAAGGCAAGGGTGTCTGCTATCATCTTTTCTATTCAACTTCGTACAAAAGGATTTGGCCAGCAGAGTAAAGAAAGAGAAAGAAACAAATATTAGAAAAAAAGAAGAAACTGTCACTATTCACTATTCTGTGATTTTTCACATAGAAAAGCTAAGAGTTGACAATTTATTAGCGCTAATGATTTATTTAGCAAAGGCACTGAACAGCAAATCTATATCTAAATATCATATCCCTGCACACCATCAATACTTAGAAAACATAATTTTTGGTTTTTTTTTTTTGAGACAGAGTCTCACTCTGTTGTCCGGGCTAGAGTGCCGTGGTGTCAGCTTAGCTCACAGCAACCTCAAACTCCTGGGCTCAAGCGATCCTCCTGCCTCAGCCTCCCGAGTAGCTGGGACTACAGACATGCGCCACCATGCCCGGCTAATTTTTTCTATATATTTTTAGTTGTCCAGATAATTTCTTTCTATTTTTAGTAGAGACGGGGTCTCATTCTTGCTCAGGCTGGTCTCAAACTGCTGACCTTGAGCGATCCTCCCACCTCGGCCTCCCAGAATGCTAGGATCACACGTGTGAGCCACTGCGCCCGGCAGAAAATATAATTTTAAAAATTACCATTTACAATAGTAACAAAAATTTAAGGTACCTAAGAATAAATCTACCAAGATGTTAGCTTGGTGAAGAAAAGGATAAAATGTTTAAGGACAGTACAGATAACCTAAATAAATGGAGAAGTCCATGTTCACAGAAAGACTCAATAGTGAAACATTGGCAGTATCCCCCAGATGAATCTAGAATGCCAGTCCAAAGTAATCTCTGGCTCCAATCAATCCACAAAGGGTTTTAAAGGAACCTGATAAACTGATTCTAAATCTATACAGAAGAGCAAAAACTAAAAATAGCCAAGACAATTTTAGATGGGGGTCTCATCCTACCAGGTATCAAGAATAATGATAAAGTTGCAGTACTTAAGACAATAGGGTCTTGGTGTAGAGACAGAAAAAAAAGAGACCAAAGACAGAAAGCAGAGAGGGCCCAAAGCCCAGTATCATCCCTGAGGGCTAGTCCTTTCTGGGTCTCAGTGCTTGTTTGGGCCACATGCCTGGGGCCCTACAAACTTGTCACTGTTCGTTTGCATTACGATATATGCTCACTGTAGCCCGACTCTACCCAGTAGTAAGTTACTGTGGCAAATAATACGGTAATTGGTGTTTTAAGCACTTTAGGTTGTTATATAAACATTTAAGAAAATTTTAGAGATATTAGACTGGTTATTTGGGGAAGGGGATAGGCTGAAAAATCATTTTTCTCATTTGCAATAATGGAAAATGGGTATGGGTATCTACTATCCAAAAATTAAACTATCCAGTACATTTTTTAGGAACACGTATTTGGAAAACAAGGGAAACCTGTACAGTTGAGAAAACATACATATGTAATAAACTATACAAATCTGTATGGAAATGACACTTTCAAACTAACTCATGGTTACCTGTGGGCAGGAGAGGAAGGGCAATGGGATAAGGATACCCAGAAGGCTTCAGCTACGTAATGTTTTATTGCTTAACCTGGGAGGTAGGTAGACACTCAGAGACCAACTGTACTTTTCCCCTATGGAGCATCAGAAACTCCCCCAGGTGTAGAATGCACTGGGTGGTCTCACTGAATTCTCTGAGCCATTTTAAAAGAAACATTAACTCCATTTTACAGAAGAAGAAACCGAGGCTCAGGGGAAGCCAAGGTTTGAACCCAGCCTGACTTCAAAGCTCAGCTCGTTTCTATCATACTGTTCACCCCTCACCACAAGGCATCATAGTTAATCATTAAGTAGTTTCAAAGAATAGGAAATAAGTAAATACCTTTTCTTTTTTCCTCTTAAGTGGCAGATTTAATGAGAAAATATTTCTACCTATTTGATGAACTATTTTCTTTAGAAAAGCTAGACTGAACTAGAAATAACCTTTTGCCCTATAGTATACTAGGTTTAAAAAAGAGAACAAAACTCATTAGCCAGGTCTCTAAAATTGGCATCAGTCACCAACCCTACCTAAAGGGGAACCTGGCTACCCTGTTCCTTCTCTCCCTTCCTCCCTCCCTCCCTCCCCCTCTCCTCCTGCACATTAAGTATGGGAAGAAGGGGGAGATTTTATGGCAGAAAGTAAGAATCTCTTTAAGGACTCTTTGATCTGATCTGCTTTGAAACAAAAGGACTTTGAGAGGCACATTAAGACCTTGAAGTCCTAATTCTACTTTTTTTAAATTAAACTTTTTATTTTGAGATAATTGTAGATTCACACACGTTGCTGTAAAAAATACAGAAAGATCCAGAGTACCCTTCACCCAGTCTTCTCTGATGGTAACTTCTTGTCTTGTGTTAACACAGCACAACACGGCCAGAACACTGACATTGATACAGTCAGGAAATAAAACAGTTCCTTTCCACCCTAGTCCTATTCTTAATGTCTGTTTGGTTGTACCTAACTTAATGTTGAAAACCAGGCCTCCTCTCGGCACAGTGGGACTGAACCTTCAGGACCAAGACGGCGTGTCATAGACGGCTTACCCCTCTGTGCCTTGGCACCACCGTAGTAAGAAGTGACTTGGGAAGTTGACAGGTTCCAGTGGGACTCCCAACTGCCGGGCAATTGTCAAATAGAGCAGAGACATGCTGATCGGGATTCCTGTTCTGCGGATCAAAACCTAAAGGAGGAAAAATACTTTCAGTTCTCGATTCACCAAGATGTCTCGTTCTTTCAATAAAGGTTCTCATTAGGTACCTACTGTGTATCAGGCATGATGCTTGCTCTTGACACTTAAGTGGATGAATATTTCCCTTATTTTGATCAGGGGTCAGCAAACTACAGCCTATGGGCCAAATCCAGTCCACCAGCTATTTTTGTACAGCTTGCATAAGAAGAGCCTTTACATTTTTTAACGTTTGAGAAAACAGTCAAAAGCATACTATTTTGTGACACATGAAAATTACATGAAATTCAAATTTCGACGTCCATATATAAAGTTTCGCTGGAACCCAGCCCCGCTCGTTTGTTTTTGTATTGTCTGGGCCTCCGTTCACACTACAATGGCAGAACGCGGGAGTTAAAGACAGAGACCATATGGTCCGCAAAGCTGAGATAATTTACCGCCTGGCCCTGCGCAAAAAAAGTTTGCCAACCCCTGATTTAGTCCCTACTTCTTCCAGAAAGAATTTAAGACCATTTCAAGGAAAAGTGTGGAAGATGTAACAAAATAAAATGGAAGTAGCAGATAAAGCGTTAAGCAGATATGAAAACGGAGCCAGGCAGGAGGCGAATAAGAAAAATACTGATGTCGTGAAGGTGTCACGCAGCTGGCCCACAGGTTTCCCCCAACCTGCTCGGAGCCAGTGCAGAGAGGGCCCTGAGGAGCGCCACAGCTTAGTGTTCACAAGACACACACGGACCAAACTGAGTTAGAGAGATGCTTGTTTCTAGTCAAATTTCCCTCAAGTGTCTGCATGCAAAGGACACTCCATGATGACAAAGATAAAATCCACAGCAAGAGCCTTACAGGAGGGAAAATGAGTTTCACTGAGCATTCGGAGATGGAAACGACATGGTACCTGCTCTCAAGAAATGTAGTCTAGCAGAGATGAGCTTAAAATATGTATTTTACTATACTCATATTTACCTGGTGCATATATAAGTTTAGAGCATTATAGTAATCCATTCGATTCCCTTTGAACTTCAGCTGGTCATAAAGGACGTAGTTCATGGCATCCAGCACCTGGCTCTGGAGTTCTATTTCCATTATCATGGAAGATTCGCCTGAAACACAGACATCTGCTCTGGGACACAAGCACAAACAGGGCTGTGCTGGTGCCTGAAACACCCCCCAACACGCAGACACAGGAAACGGCCTAACATTCCCATCACGTGTTGCCAATCTAGGGAGATGAGGGTATGTATTAAAGTGTTTTACATGTCCGAGTAAACATGTGGTAGTTGTTGCTCACTTTTTCATGACACAGTGGGAGCACACTAACAAATCTCCCAAATTAACCCACTCCTCTAGGTTTTCTTTCGCAAGGACGGCTGGATCCAAAGCAATGCCACACCTGCCTTGAAGGCCAAACTGGGGTGGCGGCTGTTGATGCCCCGGAGGGTTTTGCAAACAAGCTCTACGATGCTGTCAATCTGGGCCTGGATGTCTTTGAGGCTGATGTCAGAGAGAGGATTGCAGTACTGGTCGATATACACGGCACCTGAAAATGAACAAAAATTACAGAATAAATTCTTATTTTTACCCTGTTCTTATTAGTTTGGGCTCTTTATGCCATCCCACCAGCTAAGCTTCGTATCTTGGCTGCCAGGCCTGGCTGCTAATGCACTGGGAAGGAATAACAAACGTCTTCATAACAAAGGAGCTTACGCTTCACTTTTTTTTTTTTTTTTTAAATAAACCAAACCTCTCTCAAGAAAGGACTCAAGAAAAAAAGTCCTCTCTCAATGGACTCAAGAAAAAAAAAAGAAAACCCTGTGTGATATGTGGCATATTCCCACATTCTATTACAAAAAAGAAATAAATGCCATAAAGGAGATCTTTTCAAGCTACTTTTTCTCTCCCTCTCTAACTCCATTATTGGTTCAAAATCCAACAACTCTGGAAACTTAATGGTGTAAGACAGTTCCTTTATTCAAAAAAGATGTTGAAAGCCCTCAGTGACAGACATGCCATTTCAACAAATTACACCTCTCAGGGTGGACAGCAAATGGACTCTGGAGATAGCCCTACTTTCAGTGAGATAAACAGGGGAGCTGCCGCAGACAAAGCTGCACAGAACACGCTGCAGACAGTCTCTTAAAGTCACTATTCTTCACAGCCTTAGCTAAATTTTTAACCACAGCCTGAAAGGCTAGCTTCATCATTAGGGTGTGGGACATTTTCACTCGAAAAGCCCTTAAGTCATATTCAATTTAAGAACTCTCAGACCAGCTCAAGATCCTGCCTCCCCTGCCAACGCCCCACGGAGCTGAAAGCAGGGGTGATGGGTGTCGGGAGACCTACTGCTGAGGGCTGGCTCCCGAGCCTCCATGGCCTGAGCCGCCCCACCTGCAAACTGCAGGAATTTGTGCTGCACTTCTTAAGTCCACTGCACCCTAACGCTATGGTTCCCAGATTTGTTCAGTAGCACCGGCCCTGTTCTGGTCAGTCAGCAAGGATCAAAACCCTGGAGCCAACTTCTATTCACTCAACTACTCAGAAACCTTCAATGGCTTTCCAATGCCACTGGTTTGGATGGGCTATTTGAAAATTATAGCTTGATATTTGCAAAATGAACAAGAAGTATTTGTTTTCATATATAAGCTACAGAAAATAAAGCTCATCAAACTATTCTTAACTGAAATTGACAGAAGACAGGACGATTTTCAACTGCAGTGTACATATGGGAGTATTCTGGGGTGGTAAGGATATTTTGTTTTAATCAACTAAAGCAGATTTTTTGTTTCCTTTTGGATATTAAACTTTCTTATAATCAACTACCATCTGCACTAGGCATTGTGGGGCATAGAGTGATCATAACACAGGGACCAGGAACATAAGAAACACAGTGACTAGTTGGAGAAAAAAATGCATATACAGCAAACAGAATCGATGTAAGGCAGTTTACTACTCAATGCCATTGTGGTAGCTCTGCGGCCAGAAAAATCTGCAAGAAGCGGTCGAAACTCAATGGAAGTGAGGCTTTGGCTGAACTTTCAAGAGAGAATTAGGAGGAAGACAGATACCACAATGAGGAAGTGAAGCCAGGTGCGTCTGCAGGGTACCAGTGTGGACGATGGCCTGGCTGGAGAAAATGGGACATTCTAGAGTAGAAAGGACAAAGGTTTTGAGTTAGGGGGAGGACAGGATTGTGGAGGGCGTTGAAAAGCAGGCACAGATTTAACAAAAAAAGGAAATCAGCTGTCCACATTGCAAGTTTCACATGGAGCAGGGAGAAGCTGGGTTTCAGATTGGACAGGTGCTGATAATCTGGCCGACTCGAGGGCAGCATGGGGTGATGTTCACTCATGAAAGCAAGTATTGCTTAGAAAGCTGTTGCTGGGAGCGGGGGCCATAGCCCGCAGGAAAACAGTAACAGAACAGGGACAACATGATGATAAGACACATTAGAAAGAGGGGGAAAAAATCACCGAATCTGGTAAATCATTGCAAGTAGGGAATGAAAGTAAATGATCAGTCATATCTATGTTTCATAACCAGAACTTATGGGAGTGTTTGTGTACTATCGTAGGAATTAAAAATAGCTAAAAAAAAAATGAAGTCACATTTTGTTCCTGTCCAATTTAGTAAGAACAAAAAGTTATTCGTTTTATCTTGCCTGTCCACTCAACTTCTTTCTCCTCGCTTCTTATTATGGACAAACAGACTCGTTGATGCACAAGAACATTCTGTCCTCAATAAACTGTAACTGGAGGTTAAGAGATGTGCTCAAGGTCACATGGAGACAAAACTGATTTTATTTCTTTCTGATTTGGAAATGATGCTTTACAGCATAGAAAAACAGGAAGTTTACCTCACATTAGCTAATATATTAATCTCATACTTTGAATCCATGATGCACCTTTAAAAAAACACTATCTCTTGCTGATTTTGACAATATCTTAGCTCTACATTTAATAGTTTCGCCTACTTCATCAGTCAGACCAACCTGCAGAAGCCCACGCGCCATGGTTTACTTTCCACCCCTTTACCACCAGGGACAGTTCCCGCTGCCACGCGGCTACCTGCTGAAATGCCACTGTCCACATGCATGGATGGGAAAGACCCACCTTCAAGATACGATTCGTAGTCATCAGGCTGTTGAAGAAAAGCCTTAAGATTATTTAAAATTTTCTGTTGCCGTAAGTAGTAAAGAATTTTTTTTGCGTAGTATTTCCAAGTCAAAGCTTTTCTGGAAAGAAACAAACAAGTTGATAAGAATTAAGATTTGAAAACTTTCAATTTTCTTTTTTTTTGCTTTACACTAATCATACCATGTAGCATACTTAGCCAGAAAAATAAAATTAGCTCACGATCTTATAGTATTTACTTATTATCATGGAAGCAGGGAGCACAGTCTAGGACTTTTTGTAATATGACACTAAATTAGTTGTGCTGAAATTTCAGAAAACAGTTATCTGTTTGGCTTCAGATTTACTTGCCTGTGTCTTTGCTAATAGGAAAATGGAAGACAGGCCTGAAAAGCAAGCTGAGCTTCAGGAGACAGGGAGGCATGTGGAACCCTTTGGTGTCCCTCTGCCTTGGGGCACTCAGGGTCTGCACTCACGGCCATGGTAAGCTCATCCAGTCTCATGGCCTCCTCACGTATGACCAGCACTGACAACCCCCACTTGATTTCACAGAACAGCGTTCTCCCTCCAACTCCAGGCCTGCACATCCAACCACCACTGCCCATCTGCTCCACATCCCCACTTGGACAGCACTGAGCTCCTTAAACCTCACCCTCCCAGAGGAACCCTTATCTCAGATAAAGGCAGCTCCATTACCCAGTGAGGCCGAAAACCTTTGAGTCATACTGGATGCCTTGCTTTCTCTCATAAACCACATTCAACCCACCAGTCTGTGGGTTCTATCTTCAAAACATATTTAAAACGTGAACACTTCTCACTAACTCACCCAAGCTGCCATCACCTTTTGTATTACAGCAACATCCTCCTAACTGAGCTTCCTGCTCCACACCCCTGCCCTCCACTCAGCAGCCAGCAAGCTCCAGTTAAATGTTCAGTCCCATCACAATCCCTGACCCCAAATTCCATAGTGGCTCCCCCTGCCCCGTGCTTGAAGTAGAAGCCCAAGTCCTAATGAGAAACTAAAAAGTCTCCTAAACTCTCGCCCCATTAGCTCTCTGACCTCGATTCCTACCACTCCCCCCAAGTCCAGCCACCTAGGCACACTGGTGTCCCGGCTGTGCCTTTATCATGCCTGGCTGGTGCTCACCTTAGCACTCTCTGTTCCTTCTGACCGGAACATTCTCTTCCTGGAGATCTGCAGTCTGTCCTCCCACCTCCACCTAGGTTCTGACTCAAATGTCCCGTTGAGTAAGGCCCCCTACCCTATTTAAAATAGCACCCCCCACCAGTCCCTTGCCGTCTTGCCTGATTAATACTTCTCTCTAGCGCTTCTCATTTTATAACATAAGTATCTCACTTATTTTTTAGTGCCCATCTCCCCTACTACAGTGTAAGCTCCATGAAGGCAAGAATTTCCTTGTGTATTGTTCACTGCTGTGTCCCCCGTGCCTAGGAAAGTCTCTGGCACACAGCACATGCTCAGTAAAACTCGCTGAATGAATAAGATTCTTTGCCAGACCTCCCCAACATACACAGGGATCATAAGAAGCAGGAGAGAGACAGTGATTAAAGTTCACGGAGAAACAAAGAACTTGCCAATCTTGAGGAAGGTAAATGAAAATCTGCAGAGTTATCTGTGTTTTATCCACTTTTTAATCTTTGAGTTGTGAAGCACCTCAATGTAGAAAATTACATGAAACAAACAAGTAGCTTAATGAATCATTGTAAGGCAAACACTCTTGGATCCACCACTCAGGAAACAGAACTTTGTGGACACACCAAGAACCTCCATGGGAAACCTCCTCCTTTCCCTTCAGTAATGTTCACAATCCAGGTTGGGAGCGGTGGCTCACGCCTGTAACCAGAGCACTTTGGGAGGCCGAGGTGGGAGGACTGCTTGAGGCCAGGGGTTCATGACCAGACTGGGCAACACACCAAGACCCCGTCTCTACAGAATAAATAATCACAGTCCACACCTCTATGGTCATCACTTCCTTTTCTCTATAGTATTACCACTAAAGGTACATCCCTAAACACTCTAGTCTGTTTTTGTCTTTTAAATCTCTTAATCTACAGGCTCCCCCTCCATTTTTTTTCCTCCTTGCATTTTATTTGTTGAAGAAGTCAGGTTGTTTGACCTGTGGCTTCCCCCAGTCTGGAATTTTCTGATTGCATCCATGTGATACAATTTCACATGGTCTTCTGAATCTCCTATAAATTCAATATAGAGGCTTGAACAGATTCAGATTCCCTTTATTTGGCAAGACGACTTCATAGGAGGCAGTGCATTCTTCCATCAGGAAGCAGTAACCCCGGCTGTCTCTTTTGGGAGGGTAGCAGTAATTGCACTCAGTGCATTGATGTGTTAGTTCCTTAGAGGTTACAGAGTGGTGATGTTCTAATTCAACCATTCCTTCATTTATTACCTGGAATTCTGCTAGAAGAAAAACTTCCCATATCTAGTATTTGATCCCCCAATGGTAAAGAATATAGGAAAGGCAGGATAAATGCTCAAATCTTTCCTTTTATCGTTTTTCAAAATAATGATTTGGGTAATTATCCTCCAAAGGTCACCAATTAACTGTTGTTTTTAAGTATTATTATGAACTCATGGAGCTGAACATGTATGATGCATTTCAATCCATTCCAGTTATTATCCACACTGATGTTCCAATTGTCACATCTCTGGCCAATGGAAGCCTCTTCACGTTGGCCCTTGAATGTTTTTTGATGTCAAGTATTGTCTGTTTTCTTGTTATCTGGTTCTAGGCTTCCAAGATGCTCTGGGTTCCTGTTTTAAATTTCCTGCACTAGACCTAAAATCAGTCATTTCTCCAAAGACCCTGGCTTCCTTTGGTGGAAAATGTTATATCAAGATCACAATCTGTGCACCAGGGAAGATCACTTCTACTGGGTTGGTTATTGTTTCTAGAACTTTACAGTGGACAGACCTAGTGAGTTTAGTATGTGCGTGTATATGCACCTACATATACCCGTATGCATTTGAATATAAAATATCACGAGTTCACACTGACACTTCGAATTCAGAAGTATATGACTTTGACCTTCTTCTATCTCATACCTACATGTTCTTTATTCCAGGAGAATTCTTATTCTCCAGGATACCAGGGATGCTAGAATTAGAATATCATGTAATTATCCATTACATACACACACACCAGCCACAGAATAACAAGACTAATATTCTCATCACTTTTATGATTACTGAAAACAGCTATATATTTCACATCTCCTCCCCCGCTGTCTGTTCATTTTTTTAAAAACAGATGCACTGTATCTATACTGACAGGGCTTATGGCCATTACATATGCAATACTTTCTCCCCTATGACCCTCATTTGAATTAAGTTTTATGAATAAATTTGTATTTAATGCTCATCGCCAGTCCTTATGTCAGTAACTCTCTGTTTTTTTTGATTGTTTAAGGCTCATTTTTCCAGTAAATTTGTCAGGAAGGGCTAAAAAGCCCCCTAGTTCTTACAAGTTGATAAGTTCATCTGTGGTCTTTATATTTGGAAGTCAGTTCGGCTGGATATAAAAATCTTTCGCTGACATTTTCTTTAGATCCTAGAGTATCTTAAGTATGTTCTCCACCCCCATCCCCAGCACAAAGCAATTTCAACAATTTGCTGAAAGTCTAATGATGTTCTGATTTTCTCTTCCTTATAAATGACTTCATCTTTTTTGCCTGGATGCCCAAAGGGCTTTTCTGTCTTTAAAATTCTGTAATTTTACTAAAATATGTCTCAGTATTAGTCATTCTGGGTCTATTTTTTCAGGTACAGTATGTGCCCTTGTAATATGTGGTTTCAAGTACTTATTTGTAGGATGTATTCTTTTTTAAGACCATATAGGACACCATAAATGCAAACTGTTTTAAAATCCCCAGGGATTGATACCTTAGCATTTATGGAAACTATGCTTCTTCCTTCTTATGCTTTCCATACTCAAACCACAAGCATTTGCCAGGAATGAATACAAAGAGGGTTCTCCATGAAAAGCGGCATCCCAAAATATTTTAAAATATGGTGTATTCCCCATCATTTAGAAACAACCCTATTTTAGACTCAAAATATATGTGGTCAGGCCAAGGGAATATTTATATTTATTTCTAAAAAGACTGTAACGATATGTCTGTATTGGCTATGCATTTCCAGTCTTTTTTGCCAACCTGATAAGTAAAAAAAAAAAAAGCATTATTTCATTGTTATTTTACTTAACATTTCTTTGAATAGTGAATTTAAAGGTTTTTTACATGATGGCCGTTGGCCACTTGGCAGTGAATGTTGTCCTCCTGTCCTTTGTACATTTTTCACTTTTTGGAAATTCGTAAGAATTCTATTGACTTTGCTTATAGTTTCTTTGGTCATACAGAAGTCTTTTTTTTAAATCACAAAATCATTTGTCTATGTTCTTTTATTGTTTCTGCACTATCAGTCTTGGTTAAGGAGGTCTCCTTAGATTGTATACAAAGTGTCTTATTTTCTTGAAGGATTTTCATTGCGATCATTTTAAAATGTCAGTTGTTTAATCCTTTGTAATAATTTTTGTATATCATGCACGTTTTACTTTCTTCCATTTATATCCAGTGCCATTTATTAAATAATCCATTTTTCCCTGAGAGTTTAATTATACTAAATTATCTTTTATTCTGGAACATGTTTCTTAATTATCCTTTGCTACTGATGTGACTATCTATTTTAACTTAAATACTGCATTGTTTTGATTATAAGTAGCTTTATAATTATGTCCTATTATCTAGTGATGCAAGTTTGCCATGGTGATTGTTTAAAAACATTTTTTTTTTCTGGTTCTTCTTATGAATTTAGTCTTCTGTATATGTTTTATGACAGTACTATGCAAATAAAAGGAAAAACGAAAGAACACAACCCTTCCTATTTCTAAAAATCTTGTTTGGCTCCTAATTGGAAGGGCATTAGGTTTATATATTAATTTTAGGAGAACTGACATTTTCTGTGATAGTAAGTCTTGCCGTTCAAAGACAACTGAATATTATATTTTTCAATAACATCCTATAATCTGACCCAGGACATCCATTCCCAGGAATCTATTGCTTAGAAATAAAACCACTAGAAACATCTCTCTTCACAGTGACACAAAATGGAAAAAAAAGTGGTTGCCCATCAATAAGGGAATGGTTAAATAAATTATGTGACACATGACAAAACAGTAGGTAGCCCTTAACAAAAGTGAATTTGATTTTTTTACCAGTTGATTAGGATAGATTTTCTTAAAGTAATGTTGAACGAGAGAAA
>VBSM01003044.1:6754177-6771841 GCA_008086735.1 Cheirogaleus medius
CCCCATCCGTCTCACTGTCTCTTCGCATGGAAGAGTACAACCTAGGTTGTCACTAGCAATTACAGCAGCGGGGGCAGGGAAGGCCAGCGTCAACAGAGGGAACAGGGTGGAAATGGGAAACAGCATAAGAAAAAACAAAGTCTGCACTAAACCTCCAACCAAAACAAGCAATAAAGTAGGAATGAGATTGCATACATGTATTTTTAAAAGTATACATGTACATGCATAAAAAACACAAGTCAGCTTTTATTTTTAAGGCTGCACAATACTGACAATTAGATCATCCTTCAATTCATTTATAGATAAACCAAAATAGAAACGGAAAAATGACCTCTGCATCTGAACTCATCCAAGGCCTAGAATAGTGACACATCTTACCTCTCCCCACAGTTGTTCCACTGATAGATATTTCTCTCTCCTAAATCCCCTTAAGAAACAACAACGAAAATATTTTACGCCTTGTTTGTGAGATATTTCACAATGATTTTATACCTTGTTTGTGAGATATTTCACAACGATTTCTCTTAAGGAAGATGCTAAACTAGCATTCTTATCTTCCATCACCAGAAAGTTTTCAGAACTTTTAGAGCAGAAAATCTTTTCCATGGGCAAGTTAAACTGGAAGCCAAGTAATCGTTCAGGTGAACTAGAAATTAACCTCCACAGCAGAAAAAATAAGACAGAAAACCTTTTAGGCAACTTCCAAGAGTTAACAGGCTCTTCTAGATCAGGAGAGCACCTAAGTAACACAGTTTTCTGCTTGGGAGAGAAAAGAAAGGTTCAACCAAAAATCTACAATGTTCAAGACCAAAGTGAGATTATTTTGTATTCAAATTCAGAAACTATAAAAAAAAAAATCATCCATTAAATTAAGATATGCTTGAGAATTATTTTTAAAAAATAAAAAGATTCAATTCACAGCAGGCAAATTTGGTAGTGGTAGGTGGAGAGGTTATTATTAATAATAAAGGAAGGATGATTTATTTTACCAAAAGGTTTCTAAATGACATACAGGTACAAGTGCCCAAGCACAGTGTTTGACACACATAGTAGTGCTAAACATTAATTCCCTCTTCTTTCCGAAAGGGTTTTTACAAGGTTTCTTTATATATCATTGTTCTACTGTATTTACCTTACATACACAGAAATTTTCAAAACTGTAACTATGGCAAGACATGAAAACATATCTGGAAACACATGTCCCAGAGTTCAGCTACATACCTATTATACCAATTTATTCTGGAGTTATTAAAATGACCAAACAAAAATTTCCTGCTAAAGCTATGGCTTACCTTCCTTCCATATTTAGGATACACACCAGTTCATCCTCAAAAAAAATCTCTGGTCCCTCAAGGTTCTCAATGTCACTGAAGCCGTTACAAGGAACCTATGAAGAAGACACACAAGTAGGCCTCAATTATTAGTATTAATATAGCTATCACTTTCATACACAAACCTGAGCTGCAACGAAGACGTCCACTCATATGGACAGTGGTAACAGCTACTCTACACTATCCTGCACTACTCTCTGTGGGTGGAAAGGAACATGGAAAGAAAACATAATTTGTCCAGATCTTGCTGTTACTTGTAAATTAATTATGTTTTCATAGATTGGAATTTCTGAAACTGATAGAGTTCGAATGTGCAGAAAAATAGCTCTAAAACATGGACTAGAACTACAGAATCTCACAATTCACAATAACTATCTCACATAGTCTCCGTTATAGTCAACTAGGAGAGGAGGGCCAGAGAGGTAAGCCTAGTGGGTTAGGGAACTCCTTTAAATTGCTGGGCATGTTTTCTCCTCTGCAAATTGAGGTGGTGGCACAAAAAGGGCTTTAAGATGCTCTCAGTTTAAAATTCTATGACTTCCCCTACTTTTCTTTTCAAAAGTAGCCAGAACATTTCAGGTAAACCTGGTGCATGTTGAGAATACAGGAATACAGGGTCCTGAGCCAAAGCAATTGCCCACCCACAGATCAATCTTAAGTATGCTCCTGCTGTGTTCAAAGTCCTTGACATACTTCTAATTAAGCAGTGGTACAGGAAAAGAGGGAGCTAAGGAAAAAACACAACAATCCATCATTATTAGACAAAGGCACAGACTGTTAAAAATGCACACAAAACCAGCTGGACTAGAAGCAGAGGTTGCAAACTAGTAGCCCATAACCAATTGCATCAAACACATCTAATGCCAAAATATGTATGTGCAAACACACTTAACCCAGTATTAACAAATGCTTTTAGCCAGGGCATGGCTTCCCCAAAGTAGAGCACAAATTTTGTTTATTCTAACATTAATAAACAGTTATAGAAATAAATTACATATTTTTATTCCTCATAGGGGAATAAGTTCGAATTTGTCCAAAGTTCAAATTTTCCCTTTCAAAACTTGAAAAATCTTGAAAACATTTCAAACGTATGAACTCCATTAACTAAGAGTACTTAGGAACCTTTAAGTAGTCTTCAGCAAAACAGAATAATCAAATAGATCAGATTGGCTCTATTTCCAGACCTCCAATCAGAAATAAATATCTGATAGTTTGATGAATCTAAAATCTTGCAGTGCACTATTTTCCAGAGTTACAAAAAGTTCAGAGTCAGGAGTGGATACAGAAACTTCTGTGAAACATTTTGGGGAAGGAAAAAAAAAACCAACAAACCACTATGCATTTCTGCAATTAAAAAAAAAAAACTTTTCAGGGGATAATGAATGCAAGACAATTTTATTTGAAGGAATAATAATTCTGATTTATAGGTAGCTTTTAATCCTCTGTTACCTTAACAAATAATGCAGTTCACTACTGGGTAGAACCCGCAAAGCCAGAGAGAAGAACCACATTAATTTCGTCAGCCCTTGTGGGAAAATGACTGGGAGAAATTTATAGTGTTCAATCATTGATGATTTCTCAAATCATGTGGAGGATGCAAAAAATAGGTTTGACCCACTTGAAGAGAAATAACGCTGCTCTGGATACCCCCCCTTACACTGTGCTGCGCGTCCTTCCCTACTCCCTCCACCCCCATTCTCTCTCTGGCTTTAGAAAAGTAAAGCTGGCAGGGACAAATGGCTTCATGCTGTTGGATAGGAGGAAAAGAACACAATGACTGTTGCAGCCATGAGAGTGAGTAAGGGATTGTGAGAACACTGAAAAGGGATATATATCAGAAAGAGCCGGATGAGCTAATGCCTACGGACCCAGACACATACGCTACCGGAGCTTGGAGCCACAGCAAGAAAGAGATCCTTACGTGCTCGGAAAAGAACCTCTTCGAGAAGGAGGCTACAATCTTCCGGGCTTCTAACCCAGCTTTTTGCCGAACTTTATACTCCTCCAACCAATTGACGTAGTCGGTGGGGCTGTAGTGTTTCATAAGGGAAGGCCACCTACAAGGAGAGAAACACCCCCTCAGCTCAGCAGAGACTCCAAGGCAGCCTTGGCACACAGGGACAGCAGTGCAGTCTGGGGGAGAGAGGGACCCTGGAGATGGCCCTGGTTCGAATCCCCACCCGGCACGCACGCACGCACTCACTCACAGTGTGACCTTGGCTTGGTGACACGAATGCTATGTTTCCATTCCCCATCTATAAAATGGGGACAGTGGTGGCAACAACAATAATAATGATGATGACAATGACAGTCAACACTGACCGCGCGCCTCCCAGAAGCGGGGGCCCTGTGTGCGCGCTTCCCACACACCCCCTCATTTAATAACCACCGGGAAAGGTAGGTCTAATGATCAGCACCCCTCCGAGTCCACGGACGAGGCTCAAAAACGGGAAGTCGCCACCCCCAAGGTCACGGCGGGAGCACGCAGGGCCAGATTTCTAGCCCGGTCCACGCCGAAATCTGTGCCGTCCACGACCCACCGCGGATGCTGCGCCCGCTAGATGCCCGCATCGCCGGATCCGCGTAAACATCTCAGCGCGGAGCCGGGCACAAAAGACGCGCGCAGACGGGCCGGCCGCGCGGCCACCAGCGGCACCCTTCGCGGAGGGCCCGCGCGCCGGCGCTCCGGGGGCGCCGCCGGGGGCCGGGTCCGCGCGGCGTGGCCCCGCGGGGCGGCCCGGAGGCCTTTGTCTGCCGGTCCGCGGGAAGGGGTCCGGGTGCGGTCCGCGCGCGGGGCGGCCGCGGGGGCGCGGCGGGCGGCGGCTCGGGCCGGGCGGGCCGGTCCGCGGGGGCGACGCGGGGCGCGGGGCGGTCGGCTCACCTCACCCGGAACTGCTCCTTCCACACCTTCCCGCTGCTCTGGCACAGCTCGCGCAGCCGCCGGCAGGTGCTGGAGACGCGGCCGATGTCGACGGCCGCCAGCGAGCCGCAGCACAGGATGTACTCCAGCACCTCGCCGGGCAGGCTGACCAGGCAGCCGAGGCCCCCCGCCTCGGGCGCGGCCTCCTCAGCCAGCGCCGGCACCACCTCCATCGCGCTGTCGACCGCTGCCGCCGCCATCTTGTCCGCGTACCTGCTGCCGCCGCGCGCGCGCGCGCCGGGGCGCCCCGCTTCGCCACGCCCACCCGCCTCGGGGAGGCGGGCCCGACGATAGCCCCGCCCACGCGCGCTGGTCCACACCCCCTCGGACCGGGCCCGGGCGGATTGTTGCAGCGCCGCCCGAGGGAGGAAATAAATGCGCTCTGTGTTCTCAAACAGCAATAGCAGCACTGATTTTTTAAAAAAAATTAGTTAATTTAAAAAATTGACAAAAATTGTATATGTTCTCGTATGTGCCGAGGTCTTCCTGTGCATTGGCTCGTTGGATCTTCCCAATAACCCTAAGAGCTATTAACATAGCATTCTTCCCAAATGACAGGGACGCTGAGGTTCCAGGCAGGCGAGGGGACTTGCACGGGATCCCTGCTCTTGGATGCTGACCCAGATCCGCTAGACTTGTGCTCGGCCGTGCTCTTAACGTGTGCTGTGACAATGACAAACAACACTCTGGAGTGCGTGTGATGCTGAGCACCCCACATGTTTAGAGCCCTCTGTGACAGGGTAGGGGGTGAGAATAGCCCCCACATCTATGTGCTGCTTTTAGGCTAATGGAAGGAGGGCGAGAGCTCTCCTGTATCAGTTTCTTCTTAATTGTCTTCAGCTTAACGGTCTTTCATACCCTGGGGAGGTGTATTCTGGTCTCCCACAGTAGGTATCATAATGCTACCCATTATACAGATAAGGAAAACAAGGCTGCCAAGGTGGCAGTCACTGGTTCAAAGCTACGGAGACAAAAATACTAGAGCCTGGGTTTGAACGCTTAAAGCAGGAGTTACCACTCAGGTGTGAGTGGGTATTTCAGGGCCTGCACCTTTTATTTTTATTTTTAAAATTCAGTTCGGTTCAGTGCTAGGCTCCGTGTTGTGTGCCCAGGGAAGACAGAGGTGAGAAAAATGGGGTTCTTGTCTCCCCAAAATCGAAGTCCAATTAGGGTTAGAATGATCTATTGTCAGTACCTTGAGGCTGCAAGGAAGTGCTCTCCCCAACTGCCCTGGAGAGAATTGAACCAGTAAAGTTACTCTCAGTGGATGGTGTTGAGCCATCTATGGCTCCCTATTGCCCTTAGAAATAAATCTGAAATCCCTAACACTGTTGCAAAGGGACAAACTCACCTCTTCTTGCCACTCTCTCCCACTAGCCATGCACGCTCCTCTCCTCCCACTTCCAGCCTTCACTTGTATACTATTCCTGCTGGCTGGAATACACTTCACGCCAGTACTTCCCCCTTCCAGTTGCTCCTCCTCTTCCTCCAGGACTCAGCTTAACTTCTCCAGACGCCCTCCCTTTCCTCACCCCAGCACAAGCGCCAGATACAGCTCCTGCCTGGCATTTCGCACTTGCTCAATTTCTAACTATTTATTCAACGCGCATCTTTCCCACTAGATCCAAAGTAACTTCAGGGCTAGGACTGTGTCTGAATCACCCCTGGATGCCTAGTTACACAGTCCCCGCACGTAGCAGATCCCCAGTTATAATCTGTTGATTGCAATCATCTTAGCCACCTGTTTGACTAGAGCAAATGAGCCTTTCTGAGGTTGTGTCTCACCTAATGAGAATAATAATGCCTGCCTCCTGGGGCTGGTGTGAGAATTAAAGGAAAAACTCATGTGAAATGTGTAGAATAGTGCCTGGCACAGAGAAACTGCTCTATAAACGTGTGTTGTGGGGTATGGGGAGAAACTGTTCAATGCATACGGGTTTTATTCTAGAGTGATGGAAATGTTTTGCAATTACATAGAGGTGGTGGTTGCACAACACTGGGAATATACTAAATGTCACCGAATTGTTTGCTTTCAAATGGCTCATTTTATGTCATGTGAATTTCACCTCAATAAGTTTTTTTTTAAATGGCGTTTATATATAGCTACTGCTTGTATAGTTTCCTAGGGCTGCTATAACAAAGTGCTACAGACTGGGTGTCTTAAACAACAGAAATTTATTTTCTCACCGTTCTGGAGGCTGAAAGCCTAAGATCAAAGCAAAGGCAGGGCAGGGCATGGTGGCACATGCCTGTAGTCCCAGCTACTCCAGAGGCTGAGGCAGGAGGATTACTTGAATCCAGGAGTTCGAGGCTGTGGTGAGCTATGATTTCGCCACTGCACTCCAGCCTGGGTGTCAGAGTGGACATGTCTCTTTATAAAAAAAAAAAGAGGCGTGGGCAGGGTTGACTTCTTCTGAGGCCTCTGTCCTTGGCTTGACCTCTGTGTCTTCACGAAGTCTTCCCTCTGTGTGTATCTGTGTCCTATCCTCTTCCCATAGGGACACCAGTCGTATTAGATTAGGGCAATCACCCCAGTGATTTCTTTTAACATAATTTCCTCTGCGAAGGCCCTATCTCCACATATAGTCACATTCTGGGGTAGCAGGGATTGAGACTTCAACATGAATTTGGGGGTGCGTAATTTATCCCATAACAAACACTGCTGCGGCAGCTGCTGCTACTGTCATTAAAGTCATTGAAACAAACGTTTAGAGTAGCCCCTGGAATCGGCCGATCTGGGATGGAGTTGGACATCGATGCTTCTAAATTCCCTGGAAGCTTCCTGGCTTTGTTCTTGCTGTCCCTCTACCCGTGGTGGCTACTGTTTACTGCTTCTTCTCCAAGTGCTGGCTGCCTTAGCCTCTGTGTGCTGCTCCACTCTCTCTCGGTTCTCCTTCTGTCTCTGGACCTGCACCTGCTTAGCCTCCGCTGCAGCCACTGAGACTTTACATGTTGGGGCACCTTGCAGCTCAGCTGGCCCCTTCTTTCCCTTTCTCACCCCTGTCTGCAACTCCATTGATGATCCAAACCCTATTTAAATGTCCACATTTCTCTCTTCAGCCCTGCCCGCTCCTCTGAGATCGAGTCTGGCCTCGCCTGCTCACCTGACATTCCCCTTGGGCCCCTCAAACTCAACCTGCCTGGGAGGGAACTCACGATCTTTATTCCCTGCTACCCCTCGGTCTCCTTGGTCACTATTCTAATCCATGTCCCCACAGTGGTCATTGCCCCAGCTCCTACCCTGGCCCTGAGAAAACACAAACCAGCCCTGGCCGTGTGTAGATTTTGATAAAACGTTTCCAACCAGTCAGGCATAAGGCAGAGATGATTGGTGAGCCCTTCTTAGGAGCGATGATTGCTTTTTTCCTGTCTTCTGACCAAAAAGGACCAAGATACTGTTGGGAAAAAAAGAATATCTCCTGCCAATCCCGAAAATCCTCCCCACGGCTGTTGAAGAGTTTTATTATTAAATAAGCATGAAACCAGACTGCGATGCTTATCACGAGTAATCTGCTAATGAGATTACAAAGATGGAGCGAAATCCCACTCTTTTCGTACAGAGCCAAGCATTACGTTATTAATTCAGCTATACTCTCAAGATTCATGGTAACTTGTCCTCAATTAAGAGGACTTGTCTATCTCGTTTGGATCTTTCCTTTCATAGTTCATCCTAAACTCACCCTGTAATGGGCACCCACTGTGCTAGCCAATCGCCTATGTCTCCAGGGATAATAAAACTTCTGCATGATGATGCAGCTGGTCACAGCTTGGAACAACTCCCCTGATGACAGGAAGATAGGGACACTGTCTTCCTTGATATTTACATTTTTAAAGAGACAGAACCCAGGCGCTTAAGAAAAATATTCCTGGGTTGTACTGTTGACAAGAAGTGCATTTAGCCTTTGAAAAGATTGACAAAATGTGGCATATGCCTGCAATGAAATGTTATCTGGCCAGAGAAAGGAATGCAACTCAGACGCACGCTCGAACATGGATGGACCTTGAAGACATCATGCTAAATGAAAGAAGCCAGACGCAAAAGGACAAATATGGTCTGATCCCACTTATTGGAATCATCTAGAATAGGCAAATTCATAGTGACAGGATGTAGATTAGAGGTTACTAGGGCTTGGGAGGAATGGAGGGTTATTGTTTCTGTTTCAGGTGATGAAAAAGTTGTGGAACTAGATGGTGGTGTTGGTGACGCTGTGAATGTACTTAATGCCATTGAGTTGTACACTTTGAGATGGTTAAAACAGTGCATTTTCTATTCTAGCTCACGACCATTAAAAAATAGAGCACACAAAAAAGATTTTCATACATGTCAAAGGGACAGAGGATATATTTTACAAACACGAAATTTCCCAAGGAAATGTTCTAAGAAAGCAAGAATGGAATGGATCTCTTTTCTTTTTGGCAACGGGGAAAATTCTAAGTTTTTAAATTTCCCCTACAGCATCGTCTTGCCCTCATTCTTTGAGTGTATCCAGGCTCCTTACTGCTGTTCCCTAGCTTTCCCCTAGGGGGCGCTCCCCCTCGCTGCAGCGAGCGAACACACCTATCTTTGTTGAACCACAGGTGTATTTCTGGTTATCCCTGGCTGGTGGGCTTCAACACTCCTCTCTGCTGAAATTTCTACAGTCTAGCTAGAGAGACCGTTTCAACCTCCCTCAACACTGCCAATGGGGTTCCTTGTCCTTGCAATAAATAATCTTTTTTCCGGGTGCATCTCCCCACCCACCTGAGGGACTTCGCTACTACAGACCCTTTTCCCCCCGCATGCCTGCGTTCTTCCGCAGAAACACACATCTGCCGACCCCGGACGAGGTGGGCTTCTCCCGTCTGGTGAGTTCACAGGACCTCCCGCCCCCCTGCCCAAATTGTAATTATACACACATGGCCGTGGTCACTGGATTTACCCACCAGCAGGGGCAGATTCAGGCTTGGTGGGGCCTGGAGCTTGCACTGTTTGGAGGCCTGTTTTAGAAAAGGAACACACAAGGATGAACTCTTAAGTACACAGGAGAGTGTTTAGGTAGGATGAGAAAAGAAGGGGTCTTTCCAAGCAAGGGACCCCAAAATTAAGCTTCATCAGCTCCGGGGTAAACACATCTCTTCCTATAAGATGGAAACCTCCCATAAATGCAGGGCTTCTGTCCAATTTAGCCCAGACATTTATTGAATGTACTGCCAGGGTATCTAATGCTGTCCTACAGAGACACTTGTGACCAACTAACCCACTGTCCCTTCATATGAGTGGCGTGTCCCCTCCCTACCTCTCTCAGGGTCACATTAGTGCTGGGCCTCCTCGGACCACCCCATTTAAACTCTCTCCCTTTCCCCTGTTTTTGTTTTCCTCCAATATTACTCATCACTATCAACATGCTCCTTTTTTAATTTTAATTTTTTTTTTAAAGACAGGGTCTTGCTCTGTCACTCAGGCTGGAGTGCAGTGGTGCAATCACAGCTCACTGCAGCCTCAAACTTCTGAGCTCAAACGGTCCTCCTGCCTCAGCCTCCCGAGCAGCTGGGACTACAGGTGCGCACCACCACGCCTGGCTAATTAAAACAATTTTTTTGTGTGTGTGGAGATGGGTTCTCGCTGTGTTGCCTGTGCTGGTCTCGAACTGGGCAGGACTGTGACAATATGTAACTAACACATGAAGGCAGAGCAAACATAGAGCCACACACATGCACACAGAGACAACTATTGTCGAGCAATACCTCCTGTGTGCAAGTGACTTGCACAGACAGGAAGCATAGTCTGGGGCCAGAGGCCGGCACCTGGGAAGGGGGCGTTTGAATGGAACCCTTAGCAATAGAAATGAGATCAGCAGAGATAAGAGAGGAAGGTCGCTTTCCAGGTAGGGGGCGTGGCAGACGCAAAGGCCCCTCAGAAAGGAACTTAAAAGCTGTGCTTAGAACCCTCGAAGTGAGTCACTCAGCTCAGAAGGGAAGGTTGGGGTGGAGCCGTGGAGGAGAAGGGCCACTTGTGGTCAGAGCCCGCACTGTTGGCCAAAGGCCTTGGCCCTCCCTCCTTTGATTCCCAGTGCCACCAAATGCCTTTGAGCAAAGGCGGGATGGGATGACAGAGATGTTTCAGGAAGGGCAATCTGGGGGCAGCATGTGCTTTCCAAGAAAGGCCATGCCACCAGCTTGGAGGAAAAAGGAACAGGTGTCTCTCTCTCTCTCTCTCTCTCTCTCTCTCTCTGCAGGTTTTGCCGGCAGCTTCCTGCTAATAACTGCATTTCCATCGGTGGTGACTCTTTTCAACGTGTTCAAGATGAAACGGACTAGCTTACTCACTGCAAATGTTTAATTAAAGCCACAGATACTACACCTTGAGTTTGTCACGTCTCTGAGGCTTTCCCACACTTCATAGTTGCTTCACGTGTCCCCATCCCTACAAGCAAGACAAGGAAGGGAAGGAAAGAGGAGAGTGGAGCTTACCATCCTTGCATGTCTCAAATTCCTGGACACAGTAAATTAGGAAGGAGCTGAGTGAGGCCTCTCATATCAACTCCATGTTCCAGCAGAGAAAATCCAGGTACAGGGAGGCCAGGAGATCACCCACCCTGTATCCCCTCACCTCGAATCTAGTAATATAAAGAATGTGAGTTGTGTGTGCATGTTTTTTAAATCACTTTACTAATTACGTGGGTCTAAAATCTTCTGCAATTTGATTAACTTAATCTCATTTTCCTCTAGGGGCCATCCCTAAAGTGATTTGCTTTTAGTGATGTGGGTTGAACTCCATCTGATTGTAAATACTTTCCCTGGTTTTGTTCTCTTGGTGATTTTGTGGCAGGTACGATAAAAAAATAACAAATACATTTTTACTATATAACTATAAAGCCCATGTTCTATATTGATCTGGAGTGACTTAAAAAAATATCCTCCTCCCCTCCACCCTACTTCATTTCCCACCTGCTTCTCCTTTCTATTTGTGCTTGTGAAGGCTCTGTTTCATTGCAAACTTGGGTTTTTCACCTGGTTGCCAGGCAACAGAAGCCATCCAGTTGGGATGCATATAATGTTAAATTGTCCCCAGCCACCGCTGAGGCTGGGCCTGTCAAAACTCCAGTGTGGATATGAATCACATGGGGAGATGGTTAAATACGAAGGTGGCCGGGCCTTCCCCTAGACAGGTGGCGGAGATGTCCAGGAATTTGTTTTTAAAAGAAGCAACCCCTGTGACTGCAGGTGGCCCGAAGAGGCCAGAGGAACTCAGTGCTTAGTATCAAAAAACTTCAAGATGGGCTGTTTGAACTTCTAGAAGAGAAAAAGTTGAGACAGTTGAAATGAACCAGAACCTCATCAGCTTCCTTCCAACTCCGCCTCAGAGCAGCCTTCCTGGGGCACCGGCGACAGTGGGCAAAGGCGTGAGACACTCCAGGCAAACCCAACAGAAGACAGCAGCCAGCCAAGTTGAATCCACTTTTTAATATTTGAACCATAATGCAAACAGGCATAAGTAGACTTTTGTTGAATCCCATAAAATTAGAAGATGAGAGCTATACAGCAAGAGGGCATGCGACGAACACAGCCTGGACAACCTCGCAGAGCGTGGGGCGGGCGTCAGTCCTTCGAGGAAGGTGCTGGAGCGCGGGGACACTTGGCAGAGGTTAGCAGCATCGAGAGCTCAGAGGTAGGGGGACGGCCGAGTTTCTGACACCGTGTGTGTGTGTGTGTGTGTGTGTGTGTGGCGAGAAGCGACACCGGCTCTGCCCACCGTCCCAGCTTCCCCAACCCCGGAACGGACACCCCCAGGTGCAAGTGACGAGAGGTGCCCAGCGCCGCTCTCTGGGCTTTCTGGAAAACCGCGGCCTCCAGTGGGGCTTCTACAGTCACAAGGACGACGCGACAACAAGAACGGCGGCGGCAGAGGGCAGGGCACGGGGGTGGCCTCGAGGACCCAGCGCAGGAGCACGGGACCTTGGCGGGTCCTCACCAGAACCAACACCGGAACCAGCACCAGGGACGCAGCAGCGGATTGAAGGGAAACCGCCACCCTCCGGCGGGGAGGGTGTCTGTGCAGACACGCTGCCCCGCCCCTGCACGCCTTCGGGTCTCAGCGGCAGATAATGGAAGGAACCACAGGACTAAGGAGAGCTCTGCTGGCTTGCTCCGGATCTGTCGCGAGACATCCTGAAGTCCAAGAGAGGAGGTATCACCCTCCCCCCGGGGACACTGGTCAGCGTCTGATGACATATGTGGTTGTCACCACTGGCGCGAGTCTGCTACCGGCATCTAGTGGGTAGAGGCCAGGGCGGCTGCTCAACACTCCACGGTGCCCAGGACAAGCCCCAGGACAAAGGATTATCTGCCCCAAATGCCAACGGTGCGGAGGCTGACAGCCCCTGGCCTAGAGTCTCCCAGAGCTTCCCAGCCAAACCCGGGCACTTTGATGTCCTAGAGTCATTTTCTAAAAGACTCCAGGAAGCTGTGCGTTAAGGCAGAGCGGTCCTGCCTGCCAGGGCCAGCTCGTCAACAGTGTCTGGGACTAGACAGGTGCGCCTGCTCGTCCAGGACCCTTCAGAAATTCCAGGGCAAAACAAACCCATCCACAGACTAAGGCCTACCGACCCCTGTCCACCCCCTTGCACTTGGACAGGTATTACTAGAACACAGACCCTAAACGGACGCTGCTTCCCACGGGTGAAAGTGTACCTCGGTCCTTACATTTGGGACACAGCAGCGTTCGGGGAGAGGCAGCTTTTCTTTTGGGGTCCTTTTGACACCAGGCAGGGACTGGCCGTGGATTGAGGGGTGGGTGTGAGAGAAGGAGAGGCCAGGCCCGAGCCAGCCCCCCAAGGTCAAAGCCACGTTCATGGGAACATCTGTGTTGAGTCTCTCTAGGAGGCCGGTCCCTTCCTTCAGCCTCTCAGACCGGGTTCCCTCCATCCCGGCTCCCGGTCTTTAATTTTCGACCCAAATGGGACATTTGGATGCAGGGGACTTTACGCAGGTTGGGGACAGACAAGGAGTAGAGACGGGTTGTACAGGAAGCTCAGCTAGTGGCTCTTTCTCCTGGGCACCTGCTGGCGGTCCCAGGCTACCTTGCCGATTCAGACAGAAGGCTTTGAGGGTGAGGTGGGCGCAGCGACGCGCTGGAGATGGAAATATACCAGGACACGTGGCTGGCTTAAAAAACACAACCTAGAAGCCCATGGTTTTCCTAAGGGCATGAATGAAAAGGCTATATCAGGGCAGATGCTATAGGGGTTCAGGGGCCCCAGCGATCAGCTTGCCCACCCTGGCAGGACTGTCTACACCCGGGAGTGAGGTCGGAACACCTCTCACCTGTTCTGGGCTTGGGGCAGAACCTGACATCTTGGGAAGCCCAAAGCAGGTGGCTGCCGAGAGCGTGTCTGGCAGGAAGACCTTCCATCATGATCTCTGCTTCTTCTCCCACTTAAGTCGTGGTTACGGCCACGACCCACCAACGTCTCAACATGCCACGCTCTGTGCTGTGGGCAGAACATTCTTCTCCACGCACAACTCCAACCACCTTGATTTCCGCTTTTGAAAAACACTGTCAGGGCCTCCCTACCGAATCCAGTCTCAATTCCTCCCTTCTCCCCGCTGTCCGGTCTGGGCCTCTCTTCCCAGCGTTCCTCACCACCACCACCCTCCTGGGCCTTGCAGAGCCAGCCTCGATTTACCCCACATGCTCCCTGTTCATGCCGTTCCTCTCGATCTTCCCACTTCCTGGCAGATTCTTATCTTTCAAAATCCACCAGACGTTGATGTCAACTATGAGAATGGTGTCTGTCCCCATCGGATTCTAACCTTCTACGAGAGGGAAAAATTGCAATTCGATAACTTTTGGGCCAGGTACGGTCACTGGGCGTCTTATGGGCATCATCTCATTCAGTCCGGCTTGTTCTACAGACTCAGAGAGGCCAAGTGATCAGCCCGCGGCCACCTGCAGAAACAGGGCAGGGCTGGGAGCGGCACCCAGGTCAGCTTCCAAAACTCTGTTTTGGGGGGGTCTGAGGGGTTCCCCACCAAAGCAAGACACCTGCTGTCTCACTCCAGGGAAACCAAGGGACGCGCTCACTTCCCACAAGAGCTTAAAACCGCTTCTGCTCTTCTGCAGCACGAGGTGTGGGAACGGGGTTCGTATGATGCTAGAACAGCAAGGCGTTCCAGCCTCCCTGTCATGGGAGACGTCTCGTTCCCCCCGGCCAAACTCCCTTTGGTGAAATGGGGTTGGAGCTGCTATCGGCCAATTCGAGGGGAAGAAGGCAATAAACAGGCCACAGCTGGGTCACCCTCAAATACTCAGTCAACTCTTATCTTTGCTCCTGTTGCTTAATCCCATTTTGCACCTTTTTTTGGCTACGGTGCCTGACCTAAAAACACCACAAGAGGGCAGTATTTACCCACTTTGGATCTGAGCTCAATTCTAAGTCTGGACTGGGCGCTGCCGTTCCTCTCGATTGGCTACTTGTCGCAGCGAGGTTTCCGATACCAAGGATTCCGGCAAAGGACAGAAACACATCAGACCGGTCTCCTGTCTTCTAGGCAGGAGCCATGAAGCAGCTCGTGTTGGGTTGAAAGGTGTTTACTTATCTATTAAAAAAAAAATCCTTCTTGGGAAAAAAGATGAATCCTGGTTATGTATATAAATATTGATTCTTTGGATTCCCCAACACAATGGGATGTTTCCATCTGCCTGCCTGATACAGAAGGGCAGGGACATATAGGGAGGCGGTGCCTGGCACATAGTAAGCGCTCCTAAGTATTCATTTGGTGGTGGAAAAGATTCTGAGCATAAAGCTTGCCTTGCAGAGGATAGCAGTTGATCAGTTTCTCTTTGATGGAGATTGGACACAGCAGTTCAGGCCCTGGGGAGGAAGTGGAGACAGCTTAGGAAGTGTTTGCAAAGGTGTAAAGGGTTGGGAAAAAAAATCCCTTAGCAGAAGATCTACTAGGAGCCAGAATTGTGTTTGCAGGAAAGAAGTTGTTATGATGGACTTTCCTCCAGGTTAGAGAGGGTTGGTGTTGCAGTGGGTGCTGAGTGTGTGTTCTCTGTGTCTGTGGAAGACCGAGCAGGAGAAAATGGCATGAAAGGTGGGCAGGGGGAGATCATAACTGGCAGGGAGTGAAATCTGTGTGCCAGGAACGAGACACTGGCGGGGGCTGCCAGGCACGGTAGAGAATAGGGAGGCACGGCTTGCCCTTTTAGAGTCTTGGAGGTTGGGCCCTCGGGGGTCTCGGTGGCCCCATTGTCAAGCCCTTCCACAGAGGGCCAGGACACCTCCTCTTTGGCAGGCACCCAAACTGGGCATCCGAAAAGAAATGCCCGTGCACAGTGCATAAATGGAACGCGGTTTTTCTGTAGGACAAAACACACCAGAAACAGGACAGAACTGGCCGAATACTTCTCCTCCATTCTTGGGGACCCTGGGCTGATCCCCATAGGCTGGGAGGGTCACCAGAATTCCTTGGCGATTTTCTGGCTACTGCCTGACATTGATGTTTAGCACTTAAGTAGAGAAAGAGACCCCTCCCGCCGCTTACCCCGAGAGGGGAAACTCAACAGGTTGCCTTCCGGGGAGATCGCACAGGCCCGATTCCTAACGAAGACCCTGCTGCTCACTTTTGATCTGAGTTGTGGGGCATTTATTTGTCAACATTTTTATAACAGGTTAAAAAATCTGGGGATCGATTTTAGAGGGCCGAACGTTCCCACGGAAGCAGCCACGTGGCAGTACATTGAGACGGTATTTCTCTCCAACCCGATCCACTTTAAACCGACATTCATTGATTTATCCCCAAGGGAGGAGCAGCAAGCCTCATTTAGGGGAATTAAAAAAAAAATCATATTCTTCCTTGATATTGTTTCCAGGCTATAACACTTTAAAGTTCAGCCCATTCATATTCTCTAGGCTGCTAGCATGACGGCCAGGGGAAACCGAGGACAAGTGACTTGTCCCAAGTCACCCAAGATCTTTATTTCCAGCACACTGCCGTACACATCACTTCTGGGCTCTGTAAATGGGACTGCCTGGGGTGTGTGTGGGGGGTGAATGTGGCCAAATCAGGTGGTCCTGGCTGGGGTGGGGGTTTGGAGAGGGGTTTTGCTCAATCCACTGGATGGGTTCGTTTCCTAGTAAGGGCTCCCGTGACCGGCGTTGGCATCTGAAAGCATCTAATTCTGTGATTGCCGCTTTCCCTGGGGGACTTCCCTCTTAATCATCATATTCCACTCCCCAGCCCTGACCCTCTGTAACCAGGACAGTTAGGGGGCTTCCTAGGGACACCAGCGTGGACCCTTCATTATGGAGGCGAGAAGAATTAACACGGGCCGGGGGCGTGTTTCTTGGCACTGAAGGTCTTCAACAAAGGCGACGGACTCCGATCTACGATCAACACACTTGCACAGGCAAGAGAGACAGACACGAGAGAGCCGGCCGGTCACACGCACACGTGCACACACGCACACGCACGACCAAAGCGTCGTCATAAAAAAGGAGAAGGGGGGACGTCGGCGGCCAAGGGACTGGCTCAGAGGACTTGTGTCCAGCGCCTGCCGCCTTCCCAGGGGAACCCCGGAGCACAAACCCGAACAGGGGCGGCGGCCACGTTCCCGGGGTTTCATGCACCCGTGATTTGCCCTAGTCAGCAAGAGAGGGGGGCAGGGGACAGAGTTTCGTAAGAGCCACTGCAGAGTATAAAGGCATCGCATCGCAGCAGGGAAACTCAAGGGGAAAAACCCAGGAGGGCCGAGAACCCGGAAGAGGAAAACCAGGACACAGCGACAAGGACGAGAGGCAGAGCGAGGGCTACGTGGGGTCCCGGAGGAAAGGTTCAGCAGTGTCTGTCCCCGCCGGCGAAACCTGCAGCCGCCCCGCTGGGGCACTTGGGGCGACCACTCTGCATCCAGCTGGCCGAGAGGGTCCAGTTAGGAGCTGAAAACCCTGCGGGAGGAGAGGCGGGGAGGGGGTCAGGGCCTGGGGAGCAAGGCTGCTGTTTCCTCCGCGAGACCCAGAGGGAGCCCCCTGCTCTCCGGGCTCCCGGCCTCGTCTCTGTCATTTCTTCTGCAGCCCTGGTGTCTTGGGCAGGACCCGGCACGCGGCAGGGGCTTGTCTCCAACGAATAAGTGAATCAGCGAATGCTTGCTTACCCACACAACTGGCCAGGAACAGGGATGTTTGAAGGGTCTCCCTTCTGACAACTACGGGAGTGGCGATCTTAAAGGCAATGATGTGCGCCTACTGCATACAAAAGTATGTTTCTGTGACTGCTGTGTTGTCTTAAGGAGAAACAACGAGGATGATGAGTTTAGGAAATGAGTAGTGTGTGTCTTGTGCTACTGAAAAAGAGAGGCGGCTGAGTTCCCGCATGATGCAAGGTTATGGGTATGCAGTGGTGGCTTCCACGTGTTCTGCTGGCGGGGAATGG
>VBSM01003044.1:6771941-6784075 GCA_008086735.1 Cheirogaleus medius
ACTGCCGTACACATCACTTCTGGGCTCTGTAAATGGGACTGCCTGGGGTGTGTGGGGGGGTGAATGTGGCCCAAGTGAGGACTGACTTGTGGCACCTGAGAATTTACAAAGCTATGGGAGCTCCTCTGGCAGAACTGAGGGGTAGGTGGTCTAGAATATTCTCAAAGGGCAGTGTGGTTGAGGATCACACAAGGGGAAATGCATCCCTGTGCTGAGGAGGGCAGGGGCTGGGAATACATGTCGGGCCAACGAGGCACGACGATGCCCTCAGTGAAGTCCCAGCATCCCTTGGTACCGAAGGTTCTGAAGAAAGTCGCCCATCTGTAGAGCGGGACCATGTTTAGTTGGGGTGATTTTTCAACTCTATTCTGCAAAGTCTTGGGGAATCTATGAAGGTGCCTCTTGAGGGCCAAACCAAAGGGACTGAGTATTTTGGGGGTCCCCACAGCTCTCCTTGGATCCATGACATTTCTACCAGAAAGTTCTTTTTTTTTAACCTACTGGGGTTTAGTGTCAGATATAGAGCAAGGGCTTCTTCTGCAAAAATGTTTGATCCCTGATCACTGCTTGCGTAGGAAGGCAGGGAGGATAGAACCACTCCTGGAGCCTTGTGGAGGTTTGGGACTCAGTTTTTTCTATTTGGAGCAGTTGCTCACGCAGTTATGGCTGTGCTTGCTGGGATGCCGCTAGCCACTACTCAGCCTTTTGGCAAGTTAGGAAAAGGCTCTTCTTTCAGGGTGGAGAGACAAACACGGGGTGGCTTTCAGATCCTACTTGTCTTTCTTGGACAGATCTTTCTGTGCAGTGCCCAACCTGTACAACTGTACAGAGCAGTGCTGCAGCTTCTGGGAGCAGGACAGGTTGGGTTAGGATGGTTTCTGTCTAGCTACCCAGAGGTTCAGCTACTCATTTTCCTACACCACAGTCTCCAACCATGTTTATACCTGCACCTGCACTTCCAGCCTTTCTTCCTAGTTTCTCAACCTCCCCTAATCATCGAGACAGCTGGGGTGCGGAAGAGGAGACAAGAGACTGGATACCAGCCTGTGACTCACCCTCAGCCTGCTGATAAACACGCCGGCATCCTCTGCCGAGAGTTTCCCCTGCTGGGTCATGATGCGCTGGATCGCTTTGAGGACGTCGGCGGCCATGGTGACATCCCCGCACACGTAAATGTGGCCCCCTTGCTCCTTCAGGGCTCGGTACACGGCCTCAGCCAGCTGCTCCTGGAGGATGTCCTGCACGTACTTCTGCAGGCGGCAGAGGGCCAGTGAGGAGGGGACGGGGACCTGGGACGTGCCTGTTGTGGCTCGTGTCCCCCACAGGAAGCTGAGACTGACTCAGGGGTTTGTGGGCACCCTATGCCAGACAGCCAGCGAAGCCCCAGGACGGACAGACAGCAAGAGACGGGGCGAGAGGAGGGGCTGGCAGCTTCCAATTTGCAAAGCCACTGCCGCGGCGACAGCTAGAGAAAGCTGGGCTAAGGGGACGTGAGGCGGGCACAGGGGTGTCGCATACAGCCTCCGGGGAGTGTGTCCTGCTTACTCAGGGTGTCTGTGACTTGTCCGGGAAACTCCCCACCCCCAGGGAGGCTGACGCCGAGCTGGAGTGACCCGGCGTGGCTGTTCCGGCTGTTCCTGACATCCTCCCACTCTACTTGTCAAATGGCCACTGCCCAGACACAGTGAATGCCCCCCACCCCCAGGTGTCCTGGCTGCTTCCCTGGGATGCCCTGGCCCGCCCCAACATCCAATAGGAACACGCCCCTGTCCTATGGCCTGGGTCCTTTCTGACCGGTACTGCCTCTCATGGGCTGTTAAATATATTTTTTAAAAATTCCTATTTTTAAACATTTGTGACATTTGTTACTATGGTAAAATACGCATCGCATAACACGTATCACTGTAGTCACTTCAACGTGTGCAATTCAGTGGCATCAGGCACCATTCACCATGTCACTCCACGATCACTATCTAGTTCCAGAACTTCCTTACCCCAATGGCAACCTCATACCCACAAGCAGTCGCTTCCCGCTTCCCCTCCCCCGGCCCCTGGCAGCCACTCATCCACCGTCTGTCTCTGTGGATCCGCCCCTTCTGGATAGTGCATAGACGTGGAATCCTAAAATGCGGGCTGTTAAATATTGTAAATAGATGTTTTCCCTCTCTGCGCTTTCTGAATCACAGAGCAACTTTGCAGAGGGGAGTCAGGATGAACGAGGGTGCGGGGGTTTCTCGGACTGGGACGAACCAGTGTGTACACACACGAGCATGTGCACCAGCGTGTGCGTGTGCTGGGCTGGGCTGGGCTGGGGGGCTGTGGACGGGCTGGGGTTACCTTTGGTTTGTCCGGTTCCCGGGAGTAGGCCGTGTACAGCTCTCTGAAGACCCCCTTGTTCTTGGCCTGCAGGGTCTCCTCCCTGTAGATGTGGTCGATCTTGGACTGCCGGCACCCGAAGACCAGGATCATGGGGCAGGGACTCATTCCTGGGGACCAGGAAGATCTCATGTCACCAACGAGCTCTGCTGCCCGATTTGGGTGGCGGGGGGACTGAGGGGCCGGGGGTGGGGCTCTGGGATATAGTCTGCACCATGCAGACAGGCCCATGAACACGGGGGCAGGAAGGTTTGTGCCTGCACACGTACACACACGCAGAGGACGGAAGCAAAACGTGTTCAGACTTTGGCAGACCGCCCTTGCCTTCCCTGAGTCTCACCCTTCCTTCTGCCCCCCACAACTACTGAGCAGCCAAGAACCCAGACTCTGGAGCTAGACGTCCTGGGTTCAAATCCCAGCTGTGTGTGCAGATGAACAAGTTACTTAACTTTCCAAGCCTCAGTGTTCCCATGTGCAAAATGCAAATAACAACAGCATGTGCCTTGGGGGCTTATTGTGAGAAACAAACATGAAACATTCCAACCGTGCCTGGTACCTAGCGAACACTTTACAAATGCTAGCTATTCCGCTAGAACGACAGTGCCACGCAGCAGGCTTTTCTTTCTCTTTGAGTTGTTTTTGTGTCTTGTTCATTGCTGTGACTCCATCACCTACAATACTGTTTGGCATTATTGGGTGCTCACGGAATCCGTGTTTAACATGTGCCACAATTTGTGGGTCTTTGTGACGGTCACATAAACACAGCCATTTGAGAAGGACTAATGCCTATCGCTCCTTTTGGATTTTTTGAGCGAGCTACATCTTAAAGGTGAAAGAAATATCCTCTGGGATGGAATTTCAGGCCCCTGGGACAAGCCGAGCGGGAGATTTGTTCGGACAGGCATTGGAATTACACCATGAACTTCACCTACGGGGCAGGTGGGTACTGCGTTCCCTGCCCTTCCCCGGGCAGTGACGCCATCGGGAGACAACGCCACCACTCTTCCTCCCGAGACCTAGGGCATGGGAATCAACTGGCTTCCGGACTAAAACCCACCTTTATGCTGAATATCAAATTGCCGCTGTTGCCAGAAGCTTCGGAAAGGGGCGACGCCGGTGCCTGGGCCGACCAGGATGCAGGGGACCTGGGGATTTCGGGGCAGGTGGAAGCTGGGCGCGCTGGACAAGGGAGAGAGAGAGTCAGAGTCTCGCAGGGCTCCAATCTGATGCAGAGCAGTTGAGTCTTAGGTAGACCCGGTGACCGTCTCGGGCAGACATACAACAGACTCACGGCTCTTCCGCTGGGGCAGGCAGGTGAGAAATGTTTTCGGGGTGGGAGTCCCACAGATCAGAGGAATGCCGAAATTCCAAAAACGGGAGGTCCCCAGGGCCTGGCTACTGCCCCATTCCCCGGTTCTCCTTGCTGCTGAGCTAAATCACAGGTGGCAGTGGGACCGATCTGACCCAGTTTCTCGACATTTGACCCACTGCCACTTGGGGCTGGATGCTCCCTTGTCGTGGGGCTGTCCCCTGTGCATTGTAGGATGTTGAGCCACACCCCTGGCTTCTCCCTGCTAGATGCCAGGAGCACCCCGGAGTTGTGACAACCCAAAATATCTTCAAACAGTGCCCAGGGTCCCGGGCTGGGGGTGGGTGGGAATCACTGGCTTGAGGACCACTGATTTACCCATCCATGAAGTCTGTAAACCAGGGAGGCACAGACTCTGTGCATAAAAGAATCAGCCGGAGATGCCAAAAGTGCAGCTTCCTGGGCAATGCAGTGGGCTTGGGCTCAGGAATCTATTTTTGGAACACCCCGGGGGAGTCTGATGCCAATGGTATGGGGACCATCCTGAGAACATTCTAACCTCAACAGCCGAGAAGAACGAGTGGCCCAAGCCACTGTGCAGGTGGAGAAGTTATTGATCAATAACGTAGACACCTGCGATGGGCTCTGGCGTAACCTTTAAACTGGAGTTTTAGGGGGAAAAACTCCAATTAACGGGGGTGGTTGGATCTCCCCCCATCTCTAAGAAATGGGGAGCAGATTCGGGGTGCCTGGTAGAATTTGGATAGAATGTCCACAGCCCATAAATTCCATGAAGATGGAGGCAGAAGGGGCCTGGTTTCCCGCTGTAGCCCCAGCACTTAGCACAGCACATGTTCTAGGTAAACACCTGTTGCATCCATGTGACTTTGACTACAGCAGCGGTCCCCAACCTTTTTGGCACCTGGAACCGGTTTCATGGAAGACGAGTTTTCCATGGATGTCGAGTGGGGGGCGGAGAGCAGGTGACGATGCACGGCCTGGGTCCTAACAGGCCATGACCGGTACCGGGCTGTGGCTCAGGGGTTGGGAACCGCAGGACCAGGGGACTTGCTTAGCTTGCTGGGTTGCTCTGTCCGTGATCCTGTATCCTCGATAACTTGGAGTAGTGATGCGGGACATCGGTCTTGATACCTCGTGAACAGCCACCTCTCCAGATCCCTTCCGGCCAGTCCATCTACCCCACGTCATGACATCAATATGCAGATCGGAGACATCTGCCCATTGCTCTCCGTTTGCTACTCACCCTCTCACAAAACAGGGGACCGCCTCGTCAGCCTGTATCCGGTTGAGCCAGGAGGAGCACACGCCGTGGTGAATTGGTCCTTCTCCATCTAGCACAATAACCCGGGTGGCCTGGGTCACCCGCTGTCCCCAATCTTCCCCTGTCATGGCCTCCTCCCTCGTCCCTCCAATGCAGAACACCCCCAGGCCCAGTGCCAAGTTTCTGCTTGGAATTTTGTGTGGCTCACTTCCTCCAAAGGGGGAGAGGAAACGGTGTGTTGTGCTTGGGCGACTGCCCAGGGCTCTGTTGGGTAGGTGTGGGTTGGATTCGAATCCTGCCTGCTGAAAGGTGCTCTGTGTGGCTTGCTGGGATCCTGGTCTCAGAGCTCTCTCGGGCACTGTGCATTTTAATTGCTTTATCGAGGAGGGAAAATACGGGAGCAGGGCTTGAGTTATCTGACCCACAACTAGCTGAGCATGAGGCAGCAGCCAGTTCCCCCAGGGAATGGGTGGTGGTGGCTTGTTCTAGTTGCTGCCTTGGGGGGGGGGGTAGGAGGGGCTGCAGAGAGTAAAAGGGACCGCAGGACTGGGGACAGCTGAGGCTTCCAAGTGCATGTCCTGCCTCTTTCCTAGTTCTGCTCAGGCTTGGCTCTGCCCCGGGGGACAGCTCACCTGCTGCCTCTTCCCCCAGGGTCCTGGCCTTGGGCATGAGTCTCCTTCCCGGGATTTGGGATTTAGTGGGTGGGCAGTGGTTTAGGGGGACCTCTAGGGGGCCCTTGGGGGAAGATGCAGACCAGGAGGCTCGCCCCGCACCGCCGCGCACCTCGGGTGCGGTAGGAGACGATGGCCACGGTAAGGTGCACTTCGTCCGGGTACATGTCTGGGGAGGAGCTGATGGAATAGTACCGCGGCTGCAGCAGGGACAGCTGCGTCAGGAGCAGGGTGGCAGGCATCTGGACGGACGGGAACTCCTCCAGCACCTCCACGATGGTGGGGTTCTTGCCCCATTTCCATTCCTCGTACTCCTGCAAACCCTGTGCCAAACAGAGGGACAGAGACCGGCTTGAACCCAGCTCCCACGTATTTCCCACAAGGCCCCGAGGAGGTCCAGGGAAGAAGGCAACATAAAAGTAGTCAAAATTAACGCTTAAACAGTAATTATTCCGTGCCAGGTTTTAATTCTCACGAGGACCTTATGAAATAGGTCTTACTGTTATCCGCATTTTACAGATGAGGAAACTGAGGGTCAAAGAGGACCTATGACTACTAGGTGTTGATGCTGGGTTTTGAATCTAAGCCAGGGGGTGGCAGACTTCAGCCCACAAGCCTGTTCTGTGTGGCCCGCAAGGTAAGAATTGTTTTTACATTTTTAAATGGTTGGGGGAAAAACATCAAAAAGAGAATAGTTCATGACACAAGAATATGATATGAAATTAAAACTTCCTTGTCCACAAATAATGTTTGATCAGAACATGGCCACGCCCATTCATTTACGTAGCACTACAAAGGCAGAGTGGAATAGTGGGGACAGGGACTAAATGGGCTGTGAGCCTAAAATATTTACTGCCCAGCGGCCCTCTACAGAAAGTCTGCTGAGCCCTGCTCTGGGCAGTGTGTCCCCAGAACCTCTGCTCCTGGCCATCACATTCTGCTGAAGGACAAGGGCTGCAGGAGGGAGCCATGACTCGCTAGGAGAGGTGGCGGCAGGCGGCAGCAGGCACAGGACACAGACCTGTGATTTGTTGGTTGCGGGGGCGGCAGATGCATCTGCAGAGAGCATGGATCACTTTCATGATGGTAGGTGACAGCCCCGGAAAAACAGTTTGGGGTGTGTGCAGGAACATATATTTGGGGGTGTGTTGGCAGCAAAGCCCAGCTGTTACCAGGGAACAGAGGAACTCTCTGGGGCCCTGGAGATATTTTTCCTACATCTCAGAAGATGCCCTGGGTAGCCCCTCATTGCCAGTACAGGAGGCTCAGTTTCTGAGGCCAGGGGTAAAGTCTACTGAGACTGTGCCTCTCAGATCCAGCCTTACTGGTTTTCAGCTATAGGAGCACAGTGGACCAGGAGCCTCAGCGCTCAACTCCTTGAAACTGACATCCACCTGAAACTGACATCCACCTGAAACTGACATCCGTCATGTGTTGGCAGCAGGTCTGGCTTCCCCAAGCTGCTCCTAGCCAATGACTGAGCACAGGAGGGATCTCGGCCTCCCCAGGGACCTTGCTGGTTCTTCTTTAAATTGCAATGCAGTCTAGGATGCTTTTGCCCAACCTTTTGTCCCTTTCCTTCACTTGGGATCAGACTTGTTTTGAGGTTTGACGGTTCTCCCAGCCTTATCTGACTGCTTTCTTGTTTTCTCTCATACAGGTGTTTCCCCTAATAAAAATTCTTGCTCATTTAATCCCATCTTGTAGTCTGTGTACTTTTGGAAAGAAATGGACTAATACACACAGGTACATCAACTTGAACTTTAAATAATCCTGTGCAAACACTGCAATCTCTGGTCCTTCTTCCTACGACCCCCCCCACCCCACTGATTAAAAGTTTTAAATTAAAATTATACTTGTACATAGTCTCAGAAGTTGCATAATTTTGCAAAGCTTATGATTAAAAATAATGGTCTCCTGTTCCACCTCTGCCATATGTTTCTGACTCCCCAGAGGTAACCACTTACAACTCTTTAATTGTTTCTTCTGGTGTTGATTTTCATATTTCTAAATAACATGTACTCGCTAATTAGCCTCTCTCTTGTGCTCACCATTCAATTCCCTCTCCTAGATAGCAGAAGAAAGCTAAACCATCCTTTGCTGGGGACTTGCTCATTAGAAAGGACCCCCCCCCCCCCCCGGGAGGAACCCCTGGGCAGTCCTCCTGGGTAAGACTCTTTTCTTTCTTTTCTTTCATTTTAGAGATGGAGGTCTTGCTATGTTGGCCAGGCTGGTCTCAAATTCCTGGCCTCAAGTGATCCTCCAGCCTCAGCTCCCTGAGTTGCTAAGATTACAGATGTCAGCCACTGTGCCCGGCTCCTGGGTAGGATTCTTACTGAGCAAGGTCTTGTAGCAGCTCGGGACAGGCAAGTCCATGGTTTCTAAGCAAGGGTGGTAGAGGCTGTGTTAGGGTCACCTTACCATCAGAGTCCTCTTAAAGAGTTAGAATAGCAATTTCTCTTGCAGCCGGAGAACTTTGAGATTCAAGCGGGGTCACTCTTGTTTTGTGGGGCCTTAGTTAGAACAAGGAGAGATGGTTATGCCTAGCAAAACCCAGCTATTAATAGCTAGCCCACGTGGCAACCTTCTGCAAATTGGAAAATGGCAGCATTTGCTCAAGACCGCCACCTGCTGGAATAATGCGGTAACAACAGCCTCACAACTCTCCAGCGACCGGGAGGTGAGAGGCGCCCCCTAGGGTTGTGCGAAGCCGAGGCACCCACCTTGCTGAGGACCAGCAGACGTTGCTTCTCCTTCTCGCTGGTGGCCAGGGAGGCGAACTGCTGCAGCTGCAGGGGTGTCGGCGGCGTGGTGATGTCCAGGTAGTACTTGAAGGCCTGGAAGATGGTGCACGGCGGGAGGCGGTGCTCGTCTGTCCAGTTACTGATGACGCCTGTGGAGGCACAACAGCGGGAGGGCCCAGGTTCAAGTCCAGGGTCCAGGCCTAACCTTGGAGCAGAGGAGGGGCCCGGGAGCAGGGTGGTCCCGGAGCCAAGCAACCCCTTAGCTCTCCACCTTCCGCGCTCCCCCCATCCACACCCAGCATCTGGGTGACGGAGTGGTCACCTCGTGTGTGCAAGAAGCATGGCCCAAATCAATTAGGCAAACTCGTCTAAAAATTCAAAAATAAACATGAAAGGAGGAGAAAAATATTAAAGCATTAAAATAGCTCGAGACAGTCCACTGGCATGCTACGCAATGAGCCTCCAACTGAGTGTGAGATCTGAGTCTGCTTCGATTCCATCTGTCCTTTCCGGTGTGAGCCTCTCACCCCCCGAGTGGGATTCTAATGTTCAGAATTACAAACACGGCTAACTAATACTTATCTAGCACTTTCTATATGCCAAGTACTATTCTCAGTCCTTTATTAACTCAGCTAGTCATCACAACAATCCAAAATGGTGAGTGCTATTCTCTTCCCCATGGAGAAAAACGGAGGCACAGAGAGGTGAAGGAACCGGTCTAAGGTCGCACAGCTCATGTGTGTGAAGTCGGGCAGGCTGGCTTCCGACCGTGTTCTAACTACTATGTTGTACGGCCTCCGTGTACTTTCCATCCAATACCCCTAAACATAAGACTCTCCTTCATCAGGCGTTCGACCCCAGATAAAAAGCTCTGCTTCAGGCTGGGCATTGTTGCTCATGTGGGAGGCTGAGGTGGGAGGATCGCTTGAGGCCAGGAGTTCAAGACCAGCCTGAGCAACATAGTGAGACCCTGTCTCTATTAAAAACAAACAAAAACCCCAAAACCAACCAAACAAATAAATAAAAAGAAAGAAAGGGGGAAAAAAAAAAGCTCTGTTTCAACACAGAGGAAGAACTGCTGGGTTGGATTTATTAAGAGCGTCTCTGCAAAGTGGTACCTTTCTAAGGGGTTTTCAATAGGGCTTTGACTATATACTGTTTTCACATTCTGCCCTGACTGTCCCCTCTGGCTCCTATGTGCCAGTCATGGTATCATGGGCTGCCAGGTAAGGTCACTGCAGTGCCTTGTACCCGAGCCCCGAGCCCACCTGTGCTTACTGAGATGAAGGCACTGAGACCCATTTGCCTGTGAAAGTTCTTCCATATGAACATCAAGGACGGCCACTTAAATCAGACTGGAATTTGATCTAACGAGGTCAAGCATGCGGGCTCCATCCCTAGTCGGCCATCGTGCTTCACGTAGCACCTTTCGATGCTAAGAGGAGGCAGGATGAGCCTTCAGCTGTCCTTTGCGTGGTGGGCAGAGGGGAATGCAGGTTTTTTTGGGGGGAGGGTGGTGATAAAGAAAGTAAGAAGAGTGGCTATTGCTAAAATCAGCATCTAGCTGATGCAGGAAGGTGGAAACCCCTTTCTCTCAATGATGAGCCACCTACGATGTCCCGGCATCAGGGACGTTGGGCCAAGGTCACTAGGTCAGCCATGAGAAAGGGGGGGTCTGGAACCTCTTAAGCTGGAAGTGACAGAGACCCGCCCTCCCACCCGATTGGTGACTGGGAAGAAGAGACCCAGTCTCCCTCCCCAGACGCCCCGTGCCTCTGGGCTCCCTGGGGAAGGGCAGGCCGCGGGGACATTACCCAAAGCCGTGTTCCTCTCTTCCAGCAGCTCCACCTTCACCATCTGGTTGACAGGAGGTGCGTCCTCCAGCCGCTCAATCAGAGCGTTCACCAGGGCCTCGTGGTTGCCGGGGAAGATGCCCAGGTGGTCCCCAGGCTGGTACTGCAGCTCCTGGTGGCCGTTGGTGTGGAGTCGCACGAAGATGGTCGATCGGCTGCAGGGAATTGCGGGGGAACGATAGGACCAGGGCCACCAGCCACCGCCCCCTTTCTGTGCTCCTTTGCCCATCCTTGGTGGCTGCGGTTCCCCTCCTTCCGTCCTCATTCTCGCTGGGGCCTGCGCCAACCAAGCTCTCGCCCCCATCACTCCACACCGAGGCTCGTATCAGGGTCACCCCTGAAGTCCTCGTTGCAAATCCAGTGTCCCAGGGCTCATCCGGATCATCAAAACAGCATCAGACATAGCTACGCCCTCCCTCCTTCTCCACGCCCTTGTGTTGGATTCCGGCACCCTGTTCTCAGCACCGAGAGGGGTTCTCTCGAGGACTAGCACGCCATCAGAAACACAGGCAGTGGTGTCCCCAAACTGTGACATTCTATCTCTCCTGGGAATTTCAAGCTCATCCCCTTGGGTAACAGGCACTCTCATATTATCACGGTTTAGGGGAAAGAAGATCTGGCTTTAAGCTCGGGTTCCTCTCATGCATAAATCCACCAATATCACAAAATCGAGAGATCTAGAAAGAAAACGCAGAGGGAATCTCCTTTACGCCTGCCGGGTCACGCCCTTTCGCATGGAGTTTTGTATTTCAGGTTCAGGAGTCCTGTGCTAACCACGAGGCTTCAAGAATGAACTCTCAGAATGGGATCGTTCTGGTCCCTTTTACAGTTTTGGTGCAGATACACCGCATTTCACATAATACCTGCAAACGCTGAGACAGATCACGCTTTGGTACATCAAATCCTCCGCACCCTTTGAGCTACGACTGCTTCTCAGATCTGCTGTTTCTTCGCTGCCAACTGGGTTTCAGCAGCTAGAGATGCTTGATATTCAACACGAAGTTTCTATATTCTCTACGGTATGTAAATCAACGCTTGAATAGACCAATGGGACTCGCTATTGAAAGGCGTTTCTGGCACAACCGAGAGCCCCTTTGTGCTACAAATAGCCACTATTATTAAAAGTAGTTGAGCTGGCACATTATTTTGGGGTGTCAAGTATTTTCTTGAAGCAAGGCGCCCCACCCTTAGGGTGGTGGGGAATTTGACGACCATAATTGTGAGTGGCAGTGTGGGGGGTCTGGGGTCCCGGTCTTTTTCCCTGGGCAGGTTGTGCCCAGCGTGGGGCACTGATCTTGTCAATTATGCTGACTTGTGCAATTGATTCTCTGAGCTCACACCGGGCGGTGAAGACATCACCACCTCCCACTGGCCACAGGCTGGGGATGAGCAGAGCCCAGTGGCCAGCAGGGGGCGCCGTGGGGCTTCTAATTTGGGAACCTTTGAAAGGCCAGCAAATCAATTCCCGCTTTCTTCCCAGATCATCACGATCTGCACAAAATAGAAACGCGGAGGTCCCACCTAGCTGAGCTGGTTCACGAGCACAGCCGCCTCCCCTCGAGTCCTCTTGAGCGAGGCAGAGGGTGGTCCCGTGGCTAAGGGGCAGGGGGGCTGGCAGGTGGGGCCCAGGCTCTGCCCCTGCTGGAGTTTAACCAGGGGACTCTGCAGGGCCACTGGCTGAGAGCCCAGCATGGAATGGCCACGTGGTCCCACCCTGATAGGTGGCCCTCCATGCTTTGCTGGGATGCTGACGCTCTAGCTCTGGCCCGGAAACCCGGAAACCGATTGTCTTAAATCTCAGTTCTGCTGGGGGCTTCTAGGATTCTTTTCTTTAACAATTTTTAAATTTTTATTTATTTATTTTTATTTCAGCATATTATGGGGGTACAAATGTTAAGG
>VBSM01003044.1:6789801-6801263 GCA_008086735.1 Cheirogaleus medius
CTCCTGGCCTCAAGCGATCCTCCCACCTTGGCCTCCCAGAGTGCTAGGATTACAAGAGTGAGCCATTGCACCCGGCCCTTTCTCTTTCTCGATGATTTAGGTACTGTCTTTGGTGGGCGTGGGGAGCAATACTCCCACCCCGCGTCTCTGAGATCCAGATTACCTTGAAGACCTTCTTGGCCCAGGTCCTGAAAGCCTCTTCCTGCCCACAGAGCTCGTCTCCTTCCCTCATCTTCAGGATCCTCTCTCCTCCCAGCTCTTCCAGGAGGGTGTCCACGGCATGTCCGAAGGCGCAAAAGTGAGGGTACGCGCGTGAGCCAAGGCCGAACACGGAGAACCTGTCGAGGAGACGAGAGAAGGTAGGTCTGTGCGGGGGGACCGTGGGGTGTCTGGTGTTATGGCCCAAACTGTGTCCCTGAAGATTCATATACTGAAGCCCTAACCTTCTGTGCGACTATATTTGGAGACAGGGTCTTTAAGGAGCGAATTAAGGTTAAATGGGGTCATATGGGTGGGGTCCTATTTTATAGAATTAGTGTCCTTTCAAGAAAAGGAGCTCACTCGTGTGCACGCTCTCTCTCTCTCAGGTATCCAGCAAGAAGGTGGCTGTCTGCAGGCCAGGAACAGAGGCCTCACCAGAAACCAACCCTGCTAGCACCATCATCTTGGACTTCCAGCTTCCAGAACTATGAGAAAATACATTTTGGTTCTTTATTCGGTACATGGTATTCCGTTACGGCAGCCCGAGCAGACTAACGTATCTGGTGTTCCTGGGAAGGGCTGTGTGTAGCTGGTGGTGGTCAGGCAACCCCAAGCCCATCCGTGGAAGGCCGTCTTTAAACCTAAGAGCTCTCGAGGCCTCTTCTCCATTTCTTCTGGTCTCTTCTAGGCGTCAGGAGAAAATTCTAGTTGGTTCTAAAGAGGACAAGCTGGAGAGAGCAATGACCAGGAACCACTGGCTGTTTCTTGTGTGTGCTTCTCTAAGCTGGACGAATTGGGGAAATTAGTCTATGTTAGCAGAAGGCTTGAGTTCAGCAGGTGACATATTAGACTAGTTTCAAGTACAAAGATAACGAAACTACAACACAGTGGTCCTCAGGGACCCATATAAACAAACAGACAAGAAGAACTTGTCATCACACATCAAATGTTGCAGTGTAAACATGTTCTTTTAAAAGGGGATGAAAGGGTGATAAATATTCGGCTCCACCCCTTGTAATGTCTGTGAAATTAACCTGCTTCACACAACCTCTCGGCATAGATACCAAAAAGAAAAGGTCAGTGTTTGAACTAGCGGAAGTCAAGTTCATGAGATTTTTCTTTATGTGGAGCTGGGGACACTTTGAATGGAGGAGGGGAGAGGAGGGCCACATCCTCGATGGCCCTTTCTCGCTAGGTCACAGTCCTATAGACGCCTCCTGCCGCATTCCCAGGGCGTGGTCTTGGCCGTAGCTCTAGGTGTCTCAGGGACAGGAGCGACGGGTCCACAGGCAGGACGAGAACACCCCACCGTGGCACTTCTTCCCAAGGGCAGAGTGTTCTGCCGTAGATTGTCGCCGTAGATTGTCACCGTAGACGAGCCGAGGAGTGGGGCTATGTAAGCTACTCCATCCAGGGTCTGGACCTGTCCCTGAAGCTCCTTGTTAGCATGATGGGGACAAGATGGTGACAGATAGAGATGGAGGGAGGAAGGGACTCTCCGTCATCAGGGAGTGAACTCAGCAGGGGTCCAGGTGCCTCACCGATCACATGAAGGTGAGCGTGGCTTAACATCCACTCCTCTCGCATCCGCATCCGTATTCAAGGTCTCACTTCCTTCCTGCCCTCCTTCCCCGGGGGCCCCAGAGCCTTTCCAAATAAAGTGTGTGGGATTAGACAGCATTTCCTCATCATTCCTTACCCCACAATCTTCTTGGATCTGGAAACCTTACCTTTTTTTTTTTTTTTTTTTGCAGGATGGCGGCCAAACAGGTAGAGAGAGACCATAACCAGGTGTGAACTGATTGGAGGAGTGACAGGAGAGGGCACCCCTGCCCCAAGCCACCTGCCTCAGCCTCAGCCCAAGGCAGACCTGGAACCTCCCAGTACGAGTCATGCTTTGTGTTAAGGCGTTTCCCAAATCTCTTGTCATTTAGGTTTGTGATGTCCACCCTATTTGACGACCATGGATGCCCATAATTACTTATTCACGCTTTTTAACGTGTTTTGCATTTTGACTCACTAGCTCATCAGAAGCCCAGTGTCATGGTCTGAATGTTTGCCCCCCCTCCACCCCCACCCAGATTCGTGTGTTGAAACCTAACCACCAAGGTGATGGTATTACAAGGTGGGGACTGTGGGAGGTGATTCGGTCATGAGGGTGGAGCCCTCCTGAATGAGATTAGCGCCCTTGTAAAACAGGCCTGGGGGAGTTAACTCACTCCTTCCACCCTATGAGGATACATCTAGAAGGCACCATCTATGAAGCAGAGAGCAGGCCGTCACCAGACACCAAATCTGCCGGCACCTTGATCTTGGACTTCCCAGCCTCTGGAAGGTTCTGTTGTTTACAAGCCATCCAGTTTATGGTATTTTTGTTATAGCAGCCCAAATGGACTAAGACTCCCAACTCTTGCATTCACCAATGGATGACGATTCAGGTGGCTGATTCATTAACACTTCTCGGTGGACCCGAAAACCTACACCATAGTTACTGCTACACTCCACATTCCCACCACAATCTTCACTTTATGATTTCAAAATTCCTATTTCAAGTCTCCAAACCAGGAATTGGCAAACTCTTTATACGCGGGGTCAGATGGCAAGGAATTTTATGCTTGAAGGCCAAGAAACAAAATCGAAGCTCTCAAGCAGGTACTACATAAGAAGAAAGAAAAATTCTCGCACAGTTTTTTAGTTGATAAAATTAAAAACACCCTAATAATACTTGGGTACAATTTTTTTTTATAATACGGGTCTACTCATGAGAAGAATGGAATTCCTTTTTGGTAGGGATAACATTTTGCTTAATTGGGTTCAAAGGCAATGTTTTCTATCATCAAATTAATTACAAATGTTCATTGGGAAAAAAAATCATTCTTCGCTCATGGGTTATAAAAGACCAGGCTGGGATTTGGCCTGCAGGCATTTGGCCAACCCCTGCGATGATAGTTTTAATAAGGGAAAAATGGGGTCTGTCAGACTCCGGAACTGATGTTTCAAAGCTGAGCTCAAAAATATACTCACGTCAAAACCCACAGAGGATGCGCAAGGCCAAGAGCGAACCCCAGTGTAAACTGTGGGCTTTGGCCGATAATGATGTGTCAATGTGGGATGGTCAGTTCTAATAAATGTACGACTCTGGTGTGGGATGCTTATAGTTGGGGAGACGAGGGGTGGGGGGACAGGAACCCTTTGCACTTTCTGCTCACTTTTCCCATCCACCTAAAATTGCTTAAAAAAAATAAAGTCTATTAAAAACACGTACTCGTCGACATGATAGATATTTCAGATAGGAACCAGTGGTCTGCACCGTCTGCTAAGCATCGCTCTGAGTAGCGATGGGAGAGGTTCACTTAGCGAAGGGCTGAGAGATTCGTGGCCAGGTCTGAACATTCTTCCTCTGGGGCTGCCCACATCAGCCTTGTCTCGACCGAAATTCACGAGGCCGAGGGTTTGGCATCCCAGTTTTCTTTCTTTCCAAATACTCATTAAACCGAATACATGACTGTTGAAATATAAAATATTTGTCCACATGCCTCCTAAAATTATCTCATGGTATGTGACTATGCTTTTGAAAACACAGGGATTGGCCAATAGTTTTCAAATCTGACTGCCCATTAGAGTTAATTAGGGAGAGTTAAAGTAAAAAAAAAAAAGCCATGCTTGGGCCCAATTCTAGACCAATTATATCAGAATGTCTGGAAGTGGGGCTTGGTGGTCATGTTGGTATATTGCAAACATCCCCGGATTTTGATCTGCATCCAGGGTTGAGAGCCACTGAGTCATAGCAGGACTGTGATGACAGCTTCTCCAGAAGCTTCTACACAGTGCAAAATGTATCCATTGGGAAGGGCAGCTGGTTGAGCAATATTTAGAGATGAATATCCTTCAGCACAAAGGAAGAGGTGAATCTTGGGCGATGACGTGTATGGAAAGAGAAGTAAGTCACAGAGAGGATCAAAAATGGCACATGGGAACCGGGGCGTGTGTTTTCACGGGTGGGAGGGGCCCCGGACCACCAGGATGCAGATGGCTTGACCAGGGATGAATGGGCTTGGAGACCCCTCCATGCCACCAAGAGCCCACTTTGCAACTAGGACCGGCTCCCCAGGGACCCCTGCTCCCCTGACCCCCTGCTCACCTCACATTGGCCAGGGGTCCGGCACTCTCAAAGTTGTCCCTGAGGTCGGGCCCGTCGCCTGATGATTTCCGGGAGTCAGAATAGGAAGAGACGCTATTGAATCTGACCTTGTAGCTCCTGCCAAAACCAGAGAGAGTGTGAGAGCTCTGGCTCGGAGTCCCCTCCCCAGGGCAGCACCCCTGGTGGATCTCCAAGTCGCCAGTCCTGGTTCTACGGTCCCCTCTTGTGTGCAGAGTCAAACCACAGCACTCCTATGCTATAGCCTCTTCTCTAATGTCCCATCTCACCCATGCCCACCACAACGATACCCGTCCACCTGCACTTGACCCTGTCTGTACTTAATAGGTTTCTGGCCACGCCTAACTCAGGAACCTCAAGACCTGCAGAGTTAAAATGATTTAATCAGGAAGAAGCCAGGAATAGAGCTGACTACATTCTAAACCATTAGACCATGCTTTTTGCTTCCCAGTTTTTAATGGGCGCAAGTGTCATCCTGGGATCTCGTTAAAATGCAGATTCCATTCTGTAGGTCTGGGACAGGGCCTGGGGCTCTGCATTTCTAACAAGCTCCCAGGAAGTAGGCTCGCGCTACTCAGTATGGTAGCCATATGCAAAGTTTGGCTGTTTGAATAATTAATATCAATTAATGAACTTGAATTAAAATGCAATGAAAAATTCTGTTCCTTACTTGCACAAGCCACGTTTCAGGTGCTCAATAGCCACGTGTGGCTACTGGCTGCTGCCGTGGACAGATATAGAACATCTACGTGATTGTAGAAGGTTCTACTGGACAGTGTTGGACTATTCCATTCAACACTCTCCTTCCATAGAGTTAGGGTCCTTAGACTTTTCAGGGGTCTGTGCCATTTCACATTTCAAGTAAGCATGAAAAATGTTCGGCACTAACGCCCGGCATGAAATGAGATGGAATTTTTGATTAAATTGTTTTGAAGATGAAGAAGGATGTCATTGGGCTCAAATCTCAGCATGAGCAGCTCAGGAGCCTTAAGACTTGAAGAGAAAAATTCCAGTTTCTCAGTTTTCCTCTAAACTTGGTAAGTTTTGTTCTTAGACAAAGCAAAACAAAACAAAGCGAAAACAAACCCCCAAATCCCCAAGACCGAACAAACAACCAAAACCTCAAACCAAAAGCCAAAACTCAAGACAAAAACCCAACACACAAATATGAGTACAAAAGACAAAAAAAAAAAAAAAAAAAAAAAAAAAAAAAAAAAAAAAAAAAAAAAAAAAAAAAAAAAAAAAAAAAAAAAAAAAGAAAAAGAAAAAAACAAAAGAAACAAAGAAAGAAATTGTGCATTCTGGCAGCAGAGTTTCTAAGCTGGATGTTCTTCAAAGGTTTTGTTCCAGCATCAGGAAAGTTCTAAATATACGTAAGTGTATTTTTTGCCCTAAAATAGTCTCACATTGAGTCACTTCTCCAAATAAGCCATGCAGCATATCAGGGGGTGGCTGTGTTGTTAGTACGGGAGGAACGGTTGATGGTCGTGGGTAAAAATAACAGCACGTGTATTTGTATGAGATTGGAGGTTCTTCCAAATGCTTTCCTCTTTGTTATTCTCCTTCCATCGACTGTAGGCCCCAGAGGTGGGCAGGGCGGGGCTGATTTCTCCCCATTTGGCAGATGAGAAAGACTGAGGCCCACAGAGGTCAAGCGACTTGCTCAAGGTCGTTTAGAGAGTTAGTGACACAGCTCGGGTTAGGACTCAGGTCTCCCTGAGACCGGGATGTGGCCTTGGATGCTCGGGCATTGGGCATGCACGCGCTTGCACACACATGCGCGCGGACACTCTACCTGCGCTGGCTGTCACGGGCTGCAGCCAGACCGTGGACTTCCGTGTCACCACGGGGGAGGGGAGGCCCTTTATGGGGAAAGAAACGCAAGCGTTCCGGGTACCTAGAGGGGAGAATCGATGGTGCCCTATCTCTCCCTGAAGGAGGGGTGAGGGGAAACCTGCTGGGAGTTCACCCGGGACGGGGTGGGAGGGGGAGGGGCAGGGAGAGTGAGGACTAAGACGCTGGAGCCGGGCGCAGCAGGAGGGCCGACCGCGAGGGACTCAGCGATTGTCCGTCCCCTGGGTATTGAACGTATGTGAGTTTGGCAACATGTTGGGGACACAAAGAAAACCAGCAGGGACTTCTTGCATGACACAGCCTCGAAGCACCAGCGGCTCCAGCATGTGATGCTCACCTCAGGACACAGGGATCTGCTCCGTGCTGGAGGGGACAGAGCTGACCTCGTTGAAAGGCAGCTCGGCGTGCACACGACATATGTCCCATACCTTACGGGTACGGGGTACACCTGAAGCTCTGTTCAGGGTAATTCTGATGACAGATGTTTTCCGCCTTACCAAATACCTTCGGAACACAACCTTTCGATGCAATTCCACGATGAACATCTCTTGACTACAGGTATTTTTTCTCCTACGCGCTCTCCTATCTTTTAAATTCAACCTCCACGCTAGCTGCAACCCCGCTGCGAACATCACCCAGGAATGTTCGAAAGAAAGAAGCCCCTTTCGCTGATGTTGGATGTAGGTTTCCAAAACGGGGAGAATTACAAGAACGGTATTTGCTCAGCGCACTCACTTCTAGTTTCTGATTTGATTCTTACCCATGAGAAAGTGAGAGCAGGTATTATCACCTCTATCTGATTGAAAAAAGAAACTGAGGCACAAGGCTGTGAAGTGACTTAGTGAGAAACCAAAACATCAGCCCCAGTGGACCGCAGACCTCCCCCCACCCCAGCTAAGATCGGTCGCAAAGGGACTTTAGGTCCCAACCACTGTCCAGAACTCAGATGTGGAACTCTAGGCACCCAAAGTCAATTTCCAGTTGCTGGGAGGTGGTGTTGGGTGACATGGAGGCGTCATTCACTTACTTCCTTTCCTCTTGTATGGAGTTGGGGTGTCTCATTTCCATCAAAGCACAGCCGAATTTCTGGAGGCCGAAACAGATGAATGAAACATGAAAACAAGTGTTAGCAAATCTGGAATCGGGTCGGGCACCAAGGGGCTGGGGTCCTGGCTGGCAAAGGCTGACAATGCCCGGGAGCCAGGGAGGCAGGGCTGGCCAGGGACTCGGGCTGCAAACGCACTGCAAGGGGCCAGCTGTTTAAGGGACTACAAGCGTGGACCCTCCTCCCCAGCACACAGCTCCCCTTTGTAGCCTTCTCTCTATAGAAGCATCATCCCTACATCCCTCATCTGGACCAGAGGCCACCAAGCTCGTGCTTGGAGCATCCATTCCAAACAAGGAGCTCACTCAGGTGACAACATTTTCACTAGGGACCAGCTAACTAGCGGGCACCACTAGACTGAGAACGTAGAACTGTTCGATCTTTGCATAACTTGGATCCACATGGAAATCACCGGCTTGGAGGCTCTCAGAGGGTTTGCTACTGAATATCGGGTGCAGAGAAGGGTCCCCACTGCGGCCCTTCCTTCTCCTGGGTGACGGAGCCACACGCTAGGACAGGGGAGTACTCATCTCACCTCTCCGTTCTCAGGGGGGTCCCCATTGCCAAAGGTGCTGGTGACCACCAGGACCAGAGTTTCATGTTCCAGGTGCACAATGTCATATTCTTCCATGGACATCACCTAGGTGGGCAGGGGCAAAGGCACGGGGTGGGGGAGAACAAGGAAGAAGGTGACGAGGAGAGAGGAGGAGGAGAGACACGAAGCGATAGAGAAACAGAAGAAGGGGGAAAGGAAACAGGTGAGTCATTCTGAGCCATCTCCTTTGGAAGGAGAACCCAAAGTTCAGGGGTGTCAATATTTCGATGGGCTCAAGTGGGAAGAACTAAAAGCTTATTGGTGGCGTGGGACCTTGCTATGGTCACTGTGGCCTGAAGGATAGTGGGGAGTCTGGGGCGATGGATGATCCCAGAGATTGGCTGCCAGTACAGACAGCTTTTGATGGAGGCCATGGGCTTCTTATAGCCAATTCATTCTGGATTCTTCCTGACCCCATTTGGGCTGGGAATGACCTGGCTGTATCTGGGCAACTCTGCTCAGCTTCCTCTCTGATCCTCCATCCTGCCGTGTGGAGCACTTGCACCCAACGAGTCTGAGACATCTGCCTTAGGAAAAGATTGTTGCCCTGTGTCTCATCTGAGCAGTAGTCCTCAAAATGGGCAGCCCAGTCTCCTGGGATGATGCTCCAGGAAAATAAGTGAGCCATGCTCAAATATGTTTGGAAAACATTTACGTTCTAACCGCTCCCCTTTTGAAGATTATAATACACCGTCGTAGCTTAAAGGCACTGAGAAGTCCTGTAGCAGGGAAATCCATTGAGCTGTATTTCAGACAGAGCTTACCAAACTGACCTCAGAATGGTTTCTTATTAACCCTTTAACATTTTGCTCTAGAGATAGGGATTTCATTTTGGGACTCCTGGACTCCCGCAGGGGTCATGGGGACAGGGACATCACTGTCCCCTGAGATTTACGCAAGTGTGTGTATGTGAGCTCACGGGCATCTTTGGGTATGCTTTCATCCATTGTCAAAGGGTTCTTCTCTGTTGACTTCCCTGTCTCTCCTTCCCATCTTTCTTTACCATGAGAGGCCGGGGGGCGGCCGCCTACCCACCTTGGCATCGAAGGCGTGTTTGAAGATCTCGCACAAGGTCTTGGCGTAGGCTTGCGACTTGCCTGTCTCTGTGGCATAGAGGATGGTGGCTTTGACCCTCTTGGCCATCGCCTGCCCCATCAGCTTGGCTGAGAACTTGACGGCTCTGTGGGGAGAGGAGGATGGAGAGGAGAAATGGGAAACGGAGAAAGGGAGAGAAGATGTCGGACTGATTGGGACTTTGGGGCAAGAACCGTGATCCATGACATTGAGCAGGCAAGAACACACTTTCTTGATCTTTGATGACTTTGGGGGTCCCTTCAAGACATCCTCGAAGCCCCTGTGTTTAGGCACCGTATTGACTCCTTTACTAAATCCCACCAGAGCAATTAGTTATGAGTTAAAACAGATGGTTAGTTTTGCTAGTTTGTAATTTGACTGATGGATCCCACTCTTAAGAACCTTGGTCTGCCAAGCATCGCCCCAGAAGATTCACTCATTCCTTAGTTTGCCAAACGTTTGTTGAGTGCCTGTGTGTCGGGCAAAACGTTACAGGGGCTGAAGGACTTAGAGAACATGGCTATGAACATGCAAGAGTCATGGAGCTCATATTCATATATGTGTGTGATTCAGAGACATAGAGAAAGAAATGAATCACTAATATGTCACCAGGCATTGTGTTCGAAGGAATTTTAGAGGTTTATAGATTCACAAAGGAAGGGCCAGGTCTGGTTTCTTCATCATTGCACATCTGGGATATTGCCCAGAGCCTGGTACCTAATAGGCACTGAATAAATATCTACCTACAGAAATTATGAATTGTAAAAGATGCTGCCACTGAAGCCCGGGGGAGTTTAAATGTCAAGTCCATCCTCTTTCTAGCTAAACAGAGAAGCCCAAACCATCGCTCCCTCCTTCCCTGCTCCTGGGCAGGGGTAGGGGGCGGGGGACAGGCAGGTCAGAGACTCAGGAGTACCCTGGGCTTTTGAGCGAGCCTCCCTGTTCCAACGAGGAATCTCGGTGTAGACAAATTGCTAATTATCCCCCACCTGGTGCTTACTGGCGGTAGATTCATTATTTTTTAGAAATAGGGAAGCAACCTACGCTGCAAGGAAGACTCCGAGCTAAGGGGGAGAAACAGACAGAATAAAAGGTACCTAGAGGGTTCCCTTTGAATGATTTGAGCATAAAAACGCATCTATAATTAATTCCCATTGTTACTACCCAAAACTTAATAGTGCAATTAACGTTTTAGATTTCTCCCTCTCTTCTTCCTCCAGAGACGGAACTGAACCAAAGCCAACGGTTGCCGCCCCAGAGAGCATCTGAGATACGGTCGACAGGGGAAAGATGCCTGCGATGTGTTCTTGCTGGGCGGGAGGGCGGGTTGGGGGGGAAGTAGAGAGAGAGGGACAGAGACCCCACGGGCCATATTAATGGAGCCAGGCTGGACTCCCTGCAAGGCCCACCGTGTCTTGCTCTGGGATCCCCGGCTTAGATGGCACCTGCTAGATATGAAACAGAGAGAGTTCTAGACTCAAGGGGGCTGAGGAAAGAGAGTAAGTAGCTTAGTTCATACCCATATCTCTTGCCCCAAAGTTAGCTACAAACAGCAGTGTCTGCTGAGTGGATCAGGGGGGCTCTCTTTCTTTGGGCACGAGGCTGGCATCCCCATGAAATCATCTCGGTCAGTCCCATCCTTCTTGTTGGCCGATTCCCTGGCTGGCTAAGTGTTCTTCAGGAAAATCACTCCTCAGTAGTCTTGGCCCACAATCCCCTTCCTTCCTCGTCTTTGCTCAGTTAAACCTTTTTCATCTCCTTCTTCAGCTCCATGGTCACCTCCTCCAGGAAGCCCTCCCTGACCTCCCAAACTCTGTGAACCATTATTATGTCCATGAACCATTCCTCGGTGGCACCAGCCACAGCTTCCACTGCACTCGTGTGACTCTCTGACAAATGAATGGCTGTGAGCGTCACGAGAACAGGGACCACAGTTGTCTAGCTTGCCGTGACATCCCTGGGGCCTCGCACGGTGCCTGGCACAGAGAGGCACTCGGTACTCACTTGTTGGCTAAATGAATGAATGCCTGAGTAAATGAGTGAGTGAAGTTAGGGTCCAGCCCCGGACCGGGGTGCTGTCTAGGCAGTGGTGTCCTGGAGCTGACATCCCAGCTCTCCCCTACTCTGCGTTCAGTGACTTTTGTCGGTAACTGAAAATTGGCCGCGGTGGGGGAATATCCACACCCTGGAGACTGGCAAATGTTGCAAATCGAGGTGCTACTATCCCTGTTGCTAGGAGAGCTGGGTCACCAACACGTCGCTGCCTCTGGGACAAGAATCTAGGAAACGGGAACGAGGAAAGTGAGACTGGGAGGATGAGGAGTCGAGGGTAACATTTGAATCTCACACTCGGAGGCAAAGGAGGCACGTGGTGGCCGGAGAAAGCGGAGCAGTCACATCCTACGAGAGGGCGCAGGTGCAAGCATCTGCCCAGCTTCCTTGCTGGGCCTGAGTTTGTGGGCACGCCCCCCCCC
>VBSM01003044.1:6801363-6815378 GCA_008086735.1 Cheirogaleus medius
TTGGCCTCCCAGAGTGCTAGGATTACAGGCGTGAGCCACTGCGCCCGGCCCCCCCACCTTTTTTAAGAAGAGAGAAGTACCAGTCTGCCAGGCCACAGGCCACACTCCCGAAACCTCTCTTCCTCCACCGTTAAGGCAGAAGGGAGGTGGCCTCCTTTCTGTTTGTCCCGTCTGAACTTGTCCCTTGCCTTTGATATCCTTTATTGTACCCATTCTCCCCACACCTGACACGGGGACCTATGGCTTCTAATCATATCTAGTCACGGCTCGATTTGACACATCCGTTCTGCTGACCGTGTGTGCCTTTTGCGTGCGATTGTGGGGTCCAGCTGCCCAGACTGGAAGTCCCCAGAGGACAGAGATGGTCTTCACGACAGCGACCTCCACTCTCTAGGTTGCCTGGTTTGCCCAGGGGAGTCTTGGCTGATGCCCACTGTCCTGGCATAATTATTATAATTATTACTAATGTCCTCCTTGTGCTTCCAAAGTGTCACGGTCAAGCCGATCAATTTCACAGCCACCTACTATAATACAGTTTACCGCAGAGCCACATGCATGTAGGGGCCTGTATGTTCCTGACAGTGACGATGAGCATTTGTCTCCGGTACGTGATCGTCCGAGTCCCTAAGAGACGACTAGACACACAGGATGCCCATCATCTCAATTCTAGGGACCCTAAGCAACAAGTCACAACACCCCAGCCTCATCTAGTCATCTCTTCATCCAATCGTCCCCACCCGAGATCCGCACTGGACGGGAGACCCCGCAGGACAGGAAGGAGACCCCGCTCGAGGACAGGATCTCCCAACAGGCGGTTTCTGGACGTGATGTCTCTCTCCCCTCCGCGCCGAGGCTCGGAAAGGTTTTAGCTCCCGTTTGCAGCGCGGCCAGGTGACGAGGGCCCTGGTGCTACCTGGAAGCTGTAGAGGACTGCGATGTTGATCTCCACCAGCGCCTGGTCCTTCCACAGGGAGGACGTCTTCCTCATGTCTAGATCCATCTTCTTGGCCACTTCCTGAAAGCGGAAGGAAACGCACACTCACAGGCTGGGGCGCCTCTGGGTTTCAGATTATAGAGGGACGGGACTAGTGTCATTAATTAATTTCTTAATTAGTTAATCAGCTCATTCACAGACAATTAACTCACTCACTCACTCACTTAAAAGCTGTTTTTATGGGAGAGCCCACCGGCAGCAGGAAGCTAGAGACTTGGCCGGTCCTTTAATTATTAAGCTTTATGTGCTAACGGAGGAGAGAGATAGTTCATATGGTGATACGTGCTAATTCCTGGGAAGGAACTAAGACAAGGAAATGGGATGGAGAGGAATGTGGGGGCTGGGTCCCTGCAGGCAGGGAGGTCAGGGAAGGCCACTGCATACAAGGCGGGACCTAAGTGATGAGAAGACATTTGCGGATGGGGGAGGGAATGCTCTAGGCAGAGAAAACAGCAAGTGCAAAGGCCCTGGGGTGAGGTCAGGCGTGGGCCGTGTGAGACACAGAAAGGCCAGTGTGCTTGGAGGGTGATGAGGAAGGACTGGATGATGTAGGACCTTGAAGGTTTGTGCCAAGGAGTGGGGATTTTATTCCAGATGTGATGGGATGGGGTCTTTGGAGCGTTTTAAGAAGAGATGTAGGTCTGCGTGTGACATCATTTGCTTCCTAGTATGAAAATCTCCCCATCCATTCTACTCACCCCCTGGGAGGGTAGTTACTGATCGTCACGGGTGCTTTGAGCTCATGGGGACAAACGGACCCCTGTTGGACCCCTTCTGAAAGATGGGGAAACTGAGTCATATAGAGGTGCCTGGACTCGTCCAAGGTCCACAGAGCCAGTTGGCCTTGGATTTGGAGCCCAGGGAGATGCCTAACGTCTAAGACCCTGGAGCGACTCCCAAACCAGCCGATGCCTCTGGCAAAATTACTTGCAAAAAAACAACTCATGATATGTATGTTACAGCTCGGGCAGGAGCGGGAGCCGGTGGCAGAAGCAGGGAAGACCCAGTCGCAAGTGCATTAATTAAAGTCCCACTTTTCACTTCCTCTGTCAATACTAGTCACCAGCGGGAACCGAGGTCTCATTACGGAGCCCGAATGCAACCACGTCCTAGGTTTGAGCAAATTTCTCCCCGGCCTCGCTGTCAACATTTGTACATAACGGCAGTTGGAATGGGAGGGCTGGGGTGGGAGAAAGTCTCATTTAGGTTACCCGGTAACTACTCTTTGCAACTGAAATGTAAGCAGAGATCAGGAAACAGACTTATTAATTCACTCTTTGAGGCTGAGGCGTTAGGATCTGTTTGGGGTCTTTATGAGTGACACGTTGGCAGGAAGTAAGAAATTTGATGCCGCTTTACATAAATACATATAAAACTCGAGTGAGTTGATGACGGAGGAGAGCATGTGCAGTCAGTCATGCTGTTATTGTTATTCTATTTTGGTTAAAAGAATAGAAATTAATTGCAGGGAAAAAAAACCCTCTATGACTTTAAAAAAAAAACCCCTAAATGCGACTTGAGCCATGCTCACGGAAATTGCCCGAAATGGCTTTTCCTTTTCCAGAAGTTTCTATGGATCGGTGGCTACCCAGTAGAATCTCCTGGGGAGCTTTGCAAAATGCCGATGCCCGGGCCGTACCCGAGAGCGATGACATCAGAACCCCGGGGAGCGTGACTCGGGCATCATAAAGCCCCCCCAGGCGCCACCCACGCGCGGCAAGGCTGAGGGTCCCTCGCGCCTATTTTCCAGATTGACACGAGTGGATTTTAACGATATGAACCAGACGCTTGGTTCTGAGTTCTAATCTTGTCTCCGGGCCTATTTACTGTGTGACCCAGGCCCGGCGCTTAACTTCTCTGTTTCTTGGCACCCTCTTTTGGAACAAAGCCAACAGCGGCAGACTGTTGTCAGAGACATTTGCTGACAAAAACACAGCAATCACGGTGCTTTCACCGAAGCTGAGCTTCAGGAAGCTCCGCTCCAGCACTTTCGAGTAGATAAGGATGACTCAGCCCGGGAGGGAGTCAGACCCTCCGCGGAGAAATGCTCAGAGGGGGGAGCCACTGCCAGCCCTCCTCCTCTGCTTTTCAGAAAAGAGACTCACTATGTCCCGAGTTTGTGGGTCATCCTCAAACTCTTCTAACGAGGTTGAACGCTGAGAGGCAGCGTAGCAGAGCGGCTATGAACTTGGGCCATAAAGCCAGACTGGGCTCACATCCCAGCCCTGCTGCCTGCTAGCCGTGTGACCTTGAGCTTGTCACTTCATCCCTGCAAAAGGCCTCAGTTTCTTCATCTGCGAAAGGGGGATGACCATAACTCCAGGTTATGTGAGCATTAAATGAGCACGTGATATATGCAAACTGCTCTAACCGATGTTAGCACATAGTACATGCTACTGTGCGTCCTTGCTGTTATTTCAGCCACTATTAAAGAAAGACACAGTCGCCTCTGGAATTTCTAGGGGTTCGCCAGGATTGCAATTCTGTTCTAACCCCTTCAAGTTTCGGAGCTCCGAAGCCTGGCTGTGGGGAAGGACTGCTGAGCCAGCGCCCCCTGCCTTACACTTTCCTCTTGGCATGACCAGGGTGGGCCCTCACCTCCAGGATGTTGTAGCGGGAATTGTCACAGTAATCGCGCACGCCGATCTCCGTGCCCATGTACCAGCCGCTGAAGGGACAGGCGCTGAATTCCAGGCCGCCGATCTCCAGGAGCATGTTGGACACAGCCGGGAGGCCATACCACTTCAGCCCCAGGTCCTTGAACCACTCAAACCTGCGGAGAGATTGCAGCCCAGCTCACCACGGGGCAGGCGTCTCCCGGGCAGACACGTGAGCGGGAGAACCTTAGTCTGGGGACGCCGAAGCGCCGAGGGCGGACTGTGTCCGAATCTGATTCCTGGAGCCCCCTTCAGAGCTGTGGAATCACGGTTCCACAGGCATTTTAATCATGTTTCCCAGATGTTTCAGATGGACGCCCAGGCCTGAAAACCACTACCTTGGGCTTCTGTTTCTCTCCCAAATCCACCCTGAAAAGTGAATCCAGGAGAAAGTGTGGGGACCTCGCTCTCCCCCAACCTGCCGAGCTCCTTCCTACCTCAGGGCCTTTGCACAGGCGGTTCCTACCTCCGGGGAGCTTCTCCCTCCCTGCTGTGCTTCCAGCTCTGACCCATCCTTCGATTCTCAGCTAAAATGACACTTACTCTGAGAAGCCTTTCCTGGTGCCCAGTTGGCTCAGATGATTTCATGCTTCTGGGTACCATAATTTTTACTTGCAGCACTTCGTTGGAATTAAGTAGTTATGTGAGTAATTGTGTGTGAGAGATCTTTTCCTCCTTGAGATCATAAGCACTTTGGACGCAGTGGCCAAGTCAGGCCCTAAGGCTAGCACAATGCCCGGCCTGGGAACGGTAAACTATGCTGAACAAGACAATGAATGAAGGAAGAAATGCAGGTTAGGTTTTACTGAAAAGACTGGGTGAGTTCCCAGATATCAGGCAGTGTCAGAGCTTCAGGACACTGGCTCCCTCTCCAGGCCTGACACTCGGGTTGAGGCACGTGAGGCCAGCCCCGGGTGCAAAAATTTAAAAGGAAGGGTGCACCAAAAACTCAGTAATCGTGATCGATGCTGTTATTTATTTATGCAATATTTTAAATTAATGCAACATTTAAAAAAAAATTAAACTTAATGTTATGTATGTATGCATACATATTTATGATGAACAAAATATCAACAATTTATTTAATAAACACAGAAGCCACCCTGCACTGCACGACTCACCTCCCTTGTCTCACCCTAATCTCAGCCCTGAGCTGGATCCTGTCTTTAATGAAAATGTTGACATATTGTTCATCATGTTTTTTTCTTTTTAAGAAAAATTAACTTTGAGACCCAAAATTATAAAACTACTAGAAGAAAATATAGGGGAAGTGCTTCAGGACACTGGTCTGGGAAGAGATTTTATGAATAAGATCTCAAAAGCATGGGCAACAAAAGCAAAAATAAACAAATAGGATTACATCAAACTAAAAAGCTTCTGCACAACAAGGAAACAATCAACAGAGTGGAAAGACAACCAACAGAATGGGAGCAAATATCTGCAAACTAGTCATCCGACAGGGTATTAGTATCTAGAATATAAAAGAAACTTAAACATCTCAATAGCAAAAATCCAAAATCTGATTTTAAAATGGGTAAATGATTTGAACAGATGTTTCTCAAAAGAAGACATACATGAAAAAAATAATCAATATCACTAACCATCAGGGAACTACAAATCAAAACTTTAGTTTTGCAAAATCTCACCTTAGTTAGGATGGCAATTATCAAAGAGACAAAAAGTAACAACTCCTGGCAGGATACCGAGATAAGGGAACTCTTACACACTGTTGGTAGGAATGTGAACTAGTATAGCCAGCATGGAGGTTGCTCAAAAAGCTACAAATAGAATTGCCACATGATCTAGTAGTCTCACTACTGGGCATTTCTCCAAAGGAAAGGAAACCAGTAGATTGAAGAGACATCTGCACCCCCATGTTTATTGCAGCACTATTCACAATAGCCAAGATGTGGAATTAACCTAAGTGTCCATCAACAGATGAATGGACAAAGAAAACACAATAGAATACTATGCAGTCACAAAAAAGAATCACATCCTGTCATTTGCGGCAACATGGATGGGACGGGAGGACATTATGTTAAGTGAACTAAGCCAGGAACGGAAAGTTAAAACACCGCATGTTCTCACTCGTATGTGGAAGCTAAAAAAAGTTGATCTCATGGAAGTGAAAAGTAGAACAATACTCTGGTTTCTCTTCAGATCGTATGAATCTTTTGGCTTTTGCTAAAGATGTCCGGGGAGATAAACAATTCTGAGTCTTAACCCAATTTTTTGAGGCCTTGCGTTTGCAGGGCTAGTAAAAAGAGAAAAAAAAATATAAAAGGAAGTAAAAAGTAGAACAGAGGATACTAGAGGCTGGGAAGGGTAGGGGGAGGAGAGGGATGGGGGGAGATTTGTTGAAGAATACATTACAGCTAGGTAGGAATAAGTTCTAGTGTTCTATAGCGCTCGCTACAGGATGACTACACTTAACAATCATATATTTAATGGTTTCAAATAGCTAGAAGGAGGATGCTGAATATTCCCCAGGACAAAGAAAGGATAAATGTTTGAGATGATACTAATTACCCTGATCTGATCACTGTATATTATATGTCCTGAACGATTACTAGGTACCTCGTGAATATGTGCAATTATGTGTCAATTAAAAAACGAAAACAAAATGCATTCACTTTGATTTTTAAAAATATTGCATTCACATATTTTTTATCTCAAGCGTGACTGAGTGTTTTAGCAACTCCCCCTCGATTTTGCCCAATACTAGTTCTGAGTCTAGCGCCTCCCTGTGGATGTCCTTCACTCTCAAAGGGCAAATGCTGCTTGGATTGCTGGCCTCAGCTCTGGCAGCAACTTCTCGGCTGCAAATTCCTTTTGAACTTGATCCGCAACAGTCCCATAGGGTTTTAAATAAAACACTTGTGCCCACAACAAGACGGTAGGTACTTGCGCTCTTCCAACCCTTAGGGCTAGAAACGGGGCAGGTTCTTGTCAATCACTCAGGAATGAGCTGAGGGGGGAAGGGTATGTGTGATTCAGAAGGGACAGTGGTCCCCAGGCTGGTCAGGGAGGACTTACTGGTCTTTGAGCGAGCCCACTCTGCCCAAGACCTGCAGTGAGGACAGGAACCAAGCCCCACCGCCCCCGCCCCCGCTTTCCAGCCTCTGTCTGGGCTGGAGAGAGAGCCGGGGGTCGGGGGACAGTGATGGGCAGGGAGGGGCACCGGGAAACCCCCCACCACCCCCAATCTATGGGAGTCCCTCTTACTTAGGGTGCCTGATGGGAACTTCCAACACCAGCTCGGGAGGAATCTGGAAGAGCTCAGGGTCGTTGCCGTTGGCCTGGAGCAGGAGCGGCAGGACGTCGAAGCGGCCTCTTGGGGGCTTCCAGCCCTGCTGCACGCAGATCTGCAACCAGACCCGGCCCGGCAATGCCACCGTGTCCCACACCCTACACACCTGGCCGCTCTGCGGGAAGAGGGGCTGAGCAGAGATCCAGACGCAAGCCGCAGCAGCGGCCACTCCCTCAGGAGGCTCTTGGGCCGTGTCACCTCCTTTATAAAGTTCTCCCTGACATCGTCATGGCACTAGCACAACCTCCCGTGGTCCCGCGGGGCAGAGGGCAAACCTGTCCTCCAGCTCTGAGCTTGGTGGTTTTGACTAACTGTCGCACCTGCCCTGTGCTCGCCCCACAAGTGCTCACATTAGTCGCCATGAGATACGAGGAAAATCTACTGAAATTGATGAAGGCAGATGTATCGGAATCACTGCATAGACTGCATTTGTTACGGTAGCTGCCCAATACACATACAATCTGAGCCACGTAAGTAATTAAAAGTTTCTAGTGGCCACATTGAAAAAAGGTGAAAATAACCTTATTAATATACCAAAATAATATAGAATAATATATTTTAAATTTTATATATTATATAAATTTTATATATTTATATACTACTAAGTATTCAATAATATCCTTAATATTAATTTATTAATAATGTATCAATATATCCTAATTATATATTTGGCATTAAAATGAATGATGCAACATATTTCCTAATCGAATAAATATATCAGATGTAATAGATAACATAATTAATGCATTATATGCCAACAGTAATTTATTAATGATAAAATATTAATATGAATGTATTTGAATATATTTAATGTTAAATTTAAATATATAATATGGTGATGAATCCAGTAAATCTATTAATTTATTAATTACTGTATTAGCCTCCTACTATATCCACGGTATTATTATGTCAACATGAAAAACTATCAGTGAGCTCTTTCCGACTCGTTTTTGTCCCCAGGTTTCGCGATCTGGTGTGTATTCTCACTACGGCGCGTCTCCACTGGGAACTGGCTACATCTCAAGGGCTACCAGCCACCCGTGGCCAGTGTCCTTATGGGACGCGGCAGGGCTCGAGGGTTTGGAAAGATGTGAGTATTGGTTAGGTCTGGGCTGAAGCTTCGCGCTGCGTTAGGGGAAGCGCTAAATCACGGACTTAACAGAACACGTCCCGGTCAGCGAGTTTCTGGAGACAGAACGAGAGGAAGAGGCTGGGGCATTTATGTTCTGGTGACCACGAGGACAAGGGCAGCCAAGTACACAGTTAGTGCTCAGCCGAGTGGAGCAGCGAGCCTGGCTGCGGCTGCCCTGGTGACAGCTCCCTCCTCCTGACAATAACATTTTCATGAGAAAAGCCACATGCAAATGAAGCCGGAGGTCGGGGCACTGCAGGAGGGAGCAGGGCGACCCTCAGCCGGCCAGCTGTCTTGGGGGAGGTCCTGGGAGGGGTGTGGGAGGGGCATTTGGGCAGCAGGCAATGGTGAAGCTCAACAGGGCGCGAGTTCGGTGACAAACAGAAGGTGATCCAGGCCTGTGTGCCCGAGATCATTCTAGACACGGGGTCTGCCCGTGGTGTCTCCCGTGGGCACGGTCCATATGAGCTCCCATGTCTCACCTGTCCTACCCGTCCGCGTGACCACCTGGAAGGAACACCGGGTGGGGGGATGGTGGTGTTTGCTTTCCTGGTGGCTTTTATGAATTGACTTGGGCTACCAGCAATTCCGTGGGTGCTGATGCCACGGAGAGCCAAGCCCCCTCAAAGGGCTGGGTGGGTAGAATTGTTATATCCACAAATGGATGAATGGGTGACAGGAATCTGACATACTACTCCACTCAGAAAAGGCAGATGCCAGATACGGCTTCTAGCTCTCAGCCGCTCTCCTGGTGAGAAGCAGGAGACCTGGAGGGTGGCTCTAGACTTCCCTGTCTACTTGTTTAGTAGCCTCGGATAACTCACTTGGCCCCGGTGAGACTCAGTCTACCCGTCTGTGAAATGGGACAACAGTGTCCGCAGGAGGGTTGGGCAAGGTAATGGCATGAAATTGACCAAATGACCAGCTGGAAAAGAACCAGAGGATGGGGAACAGCCCTGTGGGGCAATCTGTCAACAGGGGAGTAAGCTGCACCCCACTGGCGGCTCTCTCTGTGATGATAACATTAGAGGGCGAAAAGCCTGTGGATAGAGGCAGTTTGGGGGCACGGCAGCCCGGGTGGGGGCAGGGAGGGTGTCGTACGCGCTCGCACCTCTGTGAACTCCACGTTGGCGGGGTCCCCCAGGGTGGAGCCGTCGGGCTGTTTGTAGCCGGCGTAGCGGATGAGCTGGGAGTTCCAGACTCGGAAGTCGTGCTTGCCGTCCGTCCGCTGGGGGAATATGGTGATGGCAGACCTGCGGCAGAGAGGGGACCCGGCGTCAGGGCAGGACCTGGACTTTGGGGACATGCCGAAAAGGTGCCACTCAGGCCGACAGCTGTTGAGGGTCAGGGTGGATGACGTCCACGTCTAGGTCCCCAGGGCCAGTCCTATTCCTCTACCGGAACCCCTGGAAGGGTGGAAAGTGGGAGCCCCGCCAGCTTGCTGAGGGAAGAAGGCCTCGCTATCTGGAGACTTTTCTTTTCCGAGACAGGGTCTCGCTCTGTTGCCCAGGCTGGAGTGCAGTGGTGCGATCACAGCTCACGGCAGCCTCCAACTCCTGGCCTCAAGTGATCCTCCTGTCTCAGTCTCCTGAGTAGCTGGGACTGCGAGTGTGGGCCACTATGCCCGGCTAATTTTTAAAAAATTTTTCATAGAGATGGGGGTCTTGCTATGTTGCCCAGGCTGGTCTCGAACTTCTGGCCTCAAGTGATCCTCCTCCTTCATCCTCCCAAAGTGCTGGGATTACAGGTATGAGCCACTGCATCTGGCCTAGCTAGAGACTTTTAAACAATGTTGACTTGAGCTAGTCTTCCAGGGAGCTCTGCTATAGCTGGTAATCTCCAGGAAAACATCAGACCCATTTCCCTTTAAGAATGTATTACTGATTCCCAGTTCCTATCTTTCTCCTAATACCACCATTAATTTGCATCCAGTTGTCCATCTCACGTATAAAGCCGAAGTTTACAGACGTAGGATTAAAAAGAAATCAGCTTGCATTTGTACTCACATTTATTTATTTAAAAGAAAATGGTAGGTTGCCAACCACTGGCCTTGCCTACCTAAACAGGAACCAAGAAGGCTGTATTCTTTTATTAAATTGTGGAAAGAGGCCTGCAGGGTGTCTCACGCCTGTAATCCCAGCACTTTGGGACATCGAGGTGGGAGGAACGTTTAGGTCCAGAAGTTCGAGACCAGCCTGGGCAACATAGTGAGACCTTGTCTCTACAAAAAATAAAAAAATTAATGGGGTGTGGTGGCACGCACCGTTAGTCCCAGCTCCCCAGGAGGCCGAGGCAGGAGGATAGATTGAGCCCAGAAGTTTGAGGCTGCAGTGAGCTATGATTGCGCCACTGTACTCCAGCCTGGGCAACACACAGAGACCCTGTCTCTTAAAAAAAAAAATTGTGGAAAGATGTTGTCTGCTGAAGCTCCTAGCTGAAGCCCTGGTCTGTTTGCTAAAGGAAGATCAGCAAATGTCAGACAGGTATTAATGATATCTTAGCACCAGACTGAGCCTTTCTCCTTGGCATCATCAGAAGGATTGGGAAAAAAAACCCCCAAAAAACAGAAAGGAGAATAACTTTTTCACGACGTGGTTCAACATTATCTCATGCCAGGGGCTCTCGCCAGCTGGCCTCACCGATCCATCCGTGGACTGAATCCCAGGCCATGGAAACGCTGTCCTGTCTTTGTGTCAACACGGGGCTGGCATCTCAGGTCCAGCCCATTGCTCATAGATCTTCCCTCGTACGCATTCCGTCCCGGGACTTTGCCCTGCGGGTCCCCTTGGCTGGACTCCCTGTCTCCTGTCACATGCCCTCCTTCAAGCCCTAACCCAAAGCCACTTTGTCCACGAGGCAACGCCTGTCTCATCCAGTTCCCAGGGCTGCCTTTTCCCCGAGCACATTTTTTTAAGGTCTTGTTCTCTCCCCAAGACCATGTGGCATTTCATACTGCAGCGTGGTGCGTCCCATGGGGGGGGTCCAGAATCGGGCTGAAGGTGAAAATCACACAAGTTCAAAGGTGTCTTGTAGATCTTTGAGCAGAGGGGCCGTATTGGAGATGAACGCAGAATGAGTCAAACCGTTTTCCCTCTAGCGTTGAAACCCTTCTCTGTTTCTCTGGTTGAGCACCAGATGAAGGGTGTTTGTGTCACGTGCATCTCTAGAAATCATGTTTAGAAGTACCAGCATCGTGCGCCACACGTGTGCACCTCGAGCACGGTGTCACTGAAGGGCAGATGGAAGGTTTAAATTCTCCCTCCCTCCCTCCCTCCCTCCTTCTACCTTGACCTTCCTCTCTTATGTATGGACTATTCCTCTAACATGGTATATATATTCTCTTGTGGTTCTCATCGTTTTCAGACATGGGGTTTAAAACTTAAATAAAAAAGAATCAGCTGAATATTTTCTTTCATAGAAGATCTCATGAAGACCTCACCCCAATAGGTAATTGGAAAAAGTGGAGGCGCCCTGCCCGGCCTGGGCCCCCTCCCAGTGGCTGCTCATAGCACCGCTTGAAACCACCAGAATAGCCCGTAAGCTCCTTGGGGGGGCCCAACCTAGACTGGGTCCCTTGTTGAAGGTCAGGGGACGCAGGAGGGTTCTTTGGCGTTCTCTGAGGGGTGCGGTGTCTTGGGAAGGAGACCTGCACACCGATGCCTCGTGCAAGCCTGGGCTTAGGCTACAGGCTCATTTCCTCCTGGTGAGCTCGGGCAGCTGGAACACACTGTCTTCTTCTCGAGGAAGAGACGCAGCCAAGAGAACTCACGCTTACTGCAAATAACCCGCTTTTGGAGGAGCTCAGGGTAGCCTGGGGGCTTGTGGGAACATCCGTGCGGTGGCCTCAAGGTGGGACTGGCCCTCAGCGGCTGGGAACAGACGCTACAGCAGCAGTGAGTGAACAGGATTAGTAGGTGTAGCCGGCTGCCATGGGCCCGTCCAGCTGTCTCTCTCCCAGCTGTGACTTGCCAGCGTGGCAGCCTCCAGCCACACGGATGCCTTCCTGCCTGGGCCTGCTCCCTGTGGTTTTGTCCTTTGTGCTGGTGCAAGAGACAAGTGCAAGGCGTGGCTCGGCTCCATGCACCCTGAAGGAGCAGTCCCCACTGCAGCAGGAGAGAAATTGCCTTTTCAACCAAGGCAGATTTGGAGGCAGCTCCAAGCCACAGAATGGGATACAAGAAGAAGCAGGTCACCACCAGCAACGGGCGTTTCCTATTCCTGGGAATCTAAGCTACTTCTTCCTGCCTTCTTGATGGGGGTATTCAAGGGCGGGTTGGATGTGATGCATGTTGCTGTAGTTTTGCAAACCACACAGGCGTCTGATGGTCCCAGAAGAGAAGGAACATGGGATGGAATATGGAACGAGGGTGTCAGGACACCTCTCCCGGCTTGGCCCATCACGCTGAGCGGGGGAGCCTTTCTCTGGCAGATGAGCCGACTGCAGAGCCCAGACTCAATGCTGTGGGGACACCTGACTCCCCGCTCCCCACGCCCAGCTGGTCAGCTCACCTGAGGTTCCCTTTGTTGGTGGCGTACTTGATGTGGTTGCAAATGTAGTTGAACATCCCGTGAGCCGTGGTGCAGTCGCGGGCATCAAACACCTGGAAGAGGTGCGGGGTGGGATCGGTTGACTCCCGCTTCCCTCCCCGGCCTCCCCAGCGCAGCCTTCCAGTTTTAGGAGAACCTGGAACTCACTCCAGCTGCTGCTTCACTGGAGTAACAGGCACCTCACTACTGACTCTCAGGCTGGGTTCTATATTTTCTTTTTTCTATCCTAATAACCAAGGTCAACCAGACCAGGAAAACTCCCTAAAAGAAGGCATGGAGTGGGAGCGAATCTGGGAAAGGGATGGTGGATAAAAGAGGGGGTTTCAATGGGCTGATTACATTTCCTGGTAGGTTACTAGGGATTAGGGATTAAAAACCAACACAAAAATTAAACAACCCCCCTGCATCTTGATAATGAGTCCACCTCCAACTTTAAATTATTCTCTGGGATGAAATCATGCCAAGGGACACAGAAACTCACGCCTTCCGGGAGTAGGCAGATAAATAATGGAAGAGAGGAGGTGTAAGACAAAAGGGAGTGGTGAGGTCTGCGGTAAACTGGAGAGTGTCAGTCTTACCAAGAGATATGCATTTTTTTTTTTAAACGAATCACTGTGCTGGCTAAATAAGACACAACTATCATCCAGATTTGGCCACGATCTGAGAATCTGGGGACCCCATGACCACCATCTGATACGTCACCATGGCCACCCTCGGTAGGAGCTGACCCTTTTTAAAGCTCCATGCACTGCCCTTCCCACCCACCCTTCCTCTCACTGTGGGGCTCTTCGAGGTGTCTGAGCCTCACCACCCACCTGCAGCTTGGACCACTGGATCCTGCCGACGCAGCGGGAGGCATTCCGCCAGGCGTGCTTGGCCCCGTAGATGAGCTCTGTGTCCTTGAGCTGGTAGGTGCTGGTGGTCTCGATCTCTCTGTCCACCTCTTCCAGCCTGTCCATGTGGGCTTTGGAGCCGAATCTGAGTGGGCAGGGAAGGGACATGGGAGCGTCACCCTCTCTTCTGAATTAGAGGTTGGCGGGAGGGGTGAGCTGTCACGGGAGGTTGGGAGCTACAGAAAGTCCCGAGCTGATTTCTGCCCATGACAGTTTGAGCGGGATGTAGAGACTGCAAACTCAAACGACCACACAGGCCCGGCACCGCACACACGACTGGACCCGCCGGGGTGGGGGGGGACTGTGGCAACCAGGCCACCCCAGGCCCTGTCCAAAGGGGGATGGCCACCGCTCAGCTCCAGCCAACCGTCACCTGAAAGGAACGGGAGAGCCCAGTGCTGCTCGGTATTCTTTCAAGAGAAACTGGGAATCTGATTTTTAAAGGGAATGCTTCTAAGTTTTAAATGTCAGCAATGAATTC
>VBSM01003044.1:6823545-6834156 GCA_008086735.1 Cheirogaleus medius
AAAAAAGCGAGTCGCTCCTTATTCTTGTCCTGGTGGCGCCAGCGACGGCTCCTCTGGTACAGGCCTGCAGCAACCTGCCCCGCTTGGCTTGTCCCGAAACGAGGGCAGCCTGCCAGGACTAAGCTGGGCCGAGGGCCACGCACACCAGGGGCCAGACGCCGCACACTGCGCCCTCTGCCGCAGCCGCGGGCGGCGCCACACTCACCCGTGGGCACCGCCTCTCCCGGGCAGCGAGCGTAACCCAGTTACGAGCCAGGGCAGCTCAGGGTCCAGGCCCGTAGACCCGCAAGCCAGCAGGTACCCGCCCATCCATGCAATTAAAAAATTGCTGCTTACAGAACTTAACCCACTGTGTTTAGCACGTTGGAGTGCAATTTCCTTGTGCTGTATTCAAAACATTATATCTACAGTGACTCGTTCTTTATAACTCCGTGGTAGCTTGACATGCTTATTCTGCCCCTCTGTCTCTCTCTCCCATTCACCAGTCTGCGGAGGACAATTAGGGAAGGGGGTGCTTGGGAGTCAGACCCGTCACAGTTCGGGATTGGGGGGGTGCTGAGGACGTCTGGAAGATAAAGGGGCCTTTAAGCTAGATCAATGCTGTCTCCGAATCGCACTGATATCACAGAATAGCCAGAGTTTCCAGACAGCCTTAAACTTGGTCCCATTACCAGACCAGGATGTATATGTGCGTTAGGAATTAATTCAAAGATGCATCTTATCGTTATCTTGTGGCCTGCCCCCCGCCATGATATGGCGTCGTAATGTGCGTGTTTGTTAAGAGCATTAACTTCCTAAATGTAAATTATGAAAATGCACAAGTTTTGTGTTTACGTGTTGGCCCTTTCACCTTTTAAAATAACCTGGGACCCTCAGAAAAACGGAGGTGGGCTTGGTCTCTTAACCTCTGAGAGAACCTCTATTTGGAGGGGGTTTTGGCGAGTGAAATCGATTTGCAAAGAGAGGAGGAAAGGTGACTTTGACCCAACTTGGCCTTTACGGGAAAAGAGTTTGAATCCGAGGCGACGCAGTGAATGGATACGCAGGGTGGTGTTGCTGGTTCTCGGACCAGAACGTCATCGTCCCACCCCGACAACAGTCGGGACAGCCTGCATCGACTATAATCACTGTTTTTTTGTTTTTTGCTTTTTCTCTAGAAAAAGCAGGAAAGAAAATACTCACTATTAAAACAAACAGCTAGCAAAATATGTGGAAATTCCAGCAGGGCTGAACCCAAACACTCAACAATTCGGGCCCCACTTCCTGGCTCCACCCTGGCTCCGACCACCCAGGGCGGCAGGACTCGGGTGCTGGCCTCTCGGCTCAGTGACCTATAAAGACCGGGGAGTCCCTGAGCAGGCGATGGCTCAGGTGCAAAGAAGGGAGATGCCCCCGGGGATAGAGGGAGACTCTGTTCAGTATAAATTCCCAGGGAAGCATCTTTGCGGAGGGGTCTGCTGTTTGCGGGCACCCTGGGGACATTGGTGACCAGAGAAAGGAGGGCTCTGAATATGCTTTTGGGAAAATCCACCCTGGGTGGTGTCTAACTCTGGTCGTGAGCTGCCCAAGGCGAAAGCAAAATGAGAGCAAAAAGGAATTGATGAGCAGCTTAGAACTAGGGGCACCCTCCTACAGAGAGAAATTAATCTCAAAACACAGGAAGTTTCTCAAACGCTTAGAGGAGAGACTCAGAGACGGGAGTAACCAACAGGCACCCCGAGACGTCACCTGAATGGAGCCGGGGGAGGCTGCTACCTCCAGCCACGTGGGCTCTGCCGGTGACTTCTGTGCAAGAGTCTCTGAAACCCCAAATATTACAATCTGATGATTGCTGTGTGCATCCCTGTCTGTAGCTTGATTTGGGAGTGGAGGTTTCCAGAAGTTTCCAGAAGCCCAGGCAAATATGTAATAAAAAGAAGGGGTGGCCCGGCCCAGGGCAGTGATCATGTCCAACTTCATTTCATTTTGAGTGACATTTAGTAAAGGCCTATTTGGTGCCTGCCCTGGCAGCCCATTTTTCAGATGAGGAAACAGAGGCTCTGAGAGGTCACGTGGCTCTCCCCAGATGAACAAGGAATAAGCAACAGAGCTGGGCTTGGAACGCAGGCCCTCAAAGGTCCTCCCTGCGTGTTCCTACAGCCCGGCCCCAGGGGGCCCAAATCACATCCATGACACAGCATTGAATGAGCGACAGGGATGGCAATGGGGGAGGGGGTTTCCATGTCATGGTCATTTATCTGACTATTTGGTTGTCTTTATCAGCCAGGGGCTGGGGAGGGGGCAAAGGCAGTGGGAAGGCCGGATAAGAAAGGAAAAACCCATGTGGAAATGCCACTTCCTGGGGCCCGGACCCATCTCCCCCGTACTCACTAAAGGTTTGGTTGATGCTTAATTAGCATCTGAAAATAGATGTTCTGTCCGCAGGCAGGGCACGGTTCTACCCCTTCTCCCTTAGGAAAGCAAACGAGGCAGGCGAGGGAAACAGATGCTGAGAAGGGCTTGACTCAAATCCCAGAGTTTCGCAGGGAGCATGGACGAATAGCAGTCTCTCATGTTATTTATCTAAGGGAGCATTTTTTATTTCAGATGACTATTATGATAAGGTGTCAAATATTAGAATGGTGTCAAAACTCCACGTGTCTCAGGTGGTATTAGCACCCAAGACAACCTCAGAGGACTAATCATGATCTTTAGCAAGAGAAAAATATGCAACGTATCAGCCACAACCATCACTTTTACTACAGTGCCTTTCTCCATTTTCTTCTAGGCAAACTCCTACTTGATCTTCAGAACCCAGGGCAAATGTCCCTTCTGGGGGTAAACCTTTCCTGGTACTGACCTGCTGAAGTCATTATGTTCCCACGGCATTTTATGTTCCTCTCTGTTTTGACATTAATTGCACCTTGTATGAGTCTCTCCCCACACATATCCATGAGGGTGTCAAGGACAGGGAGGAGATGGTTGCTCACCCTTACTTCCACCCCAGAGCTATGCTCACGGCAGATGTTGGGTGAATGACTGGTGATGAGTCACCTGATTCATTCTATCTACTACTCCAGGCCAGAGGCAATTCGCAAGGGAGTGTTAAAGGCGAGGGTCACGAAGTTATCCATGCACTGTGCTCTATGACAGGGGACTCGAGTCTCACTGGCCCCAGCCACAGATGACCCAGACTGGCAAGAGAAATGACCAGCAGATGAAGATTAACATCTCAGCCATCTGAGACTGATTTAAAAGAAGCTGCCTCTATGGCTGACTTTCTTTAAATTTAGAGAAATGAGAGCATTGAGGAAGGTGGCAATCCCTTCTAAGGTCCCCAAAGGGACACACCTCACTCTTCCTCTGGGAGCGAATAGTCTTCTGAGTCAGGAAGTTCCTTCTCATGTCTAGCCTGCATCCACCATGCTTCACTTGTGCTCTGTTGCCTTTTGTCCAGTCCTTGCAGTTGTCTTGCCTTGGTGCCTTACCCAGCTGAGACTTACACCTGTCTCCTCCACACTCAGGAGCGCGGGCGGTGGCGGGAGTCCCTCTTTGTGTCATTAACAATGCTCGGCCCCCCGCAGACGTTTAAACAAGCAGCAGAAGTGGGTTACACCTGGGAGGATGGAAGCTGATTCCAGGAGCACCAGGTAAAGTGGCTTTGAGCAGGTAGAGGTGAGGCTAAGTATAGGAACTGGTCTTTCAGGAAGGAAAGAAGAACACTGTGTTTTCTATTAATCTGCTCAGCCCAGGAAACATCTCTGAAGCCTGTGCCCATGGCGACGACTAGCAGGCGGTCACAGGGCAGTTTCCCGAGCTCTGGAGCCGGGGCTCACACATAACTGAGCGCTGGGTTTCTGCCTCCTGACAGCTCTATTTCTGAGAGGCATTTGGAAAATTCAATCTCAGACAACAGAGCCAGGATGATTTTGCAAGCCCGTGGTTTTGAAATGTTTTGGGTCAAATCCTACATTGAGCAAAGGTGAATGCAAATCCCAAGCCCTGCTGGCCTGTCTGTCGTGCTCCCAGGAGCTCTCGAGGCTAAGACGCCTCGGCAGACGCCCTTGACCTTGGGAGACTCAGTCTTTCCCCCTTTCTCTGGCTCCTTAAGGTCTTTTTCTCCTTTTCCAAGAAAATGGAATTTCCATTTTAGCAGAGGCCCTAAGACAGGTTTGCAATCCCTCTCCCTGGCAAAGCAGGCCAGGGATCCTCTATTGATCCTGCCCTGTTCTCGATATTGAACCCCCCTCCTCAGGCTTGAAGTTCAAGGTTAAGTGTTGCAAGCCGCCATCGTCTAACTGAGGCGGATGGCAGGAAACGGAATGGACAGAGTCCTGCCATGGCTCTGATTCCTGCAGTGGCGGGAATGCCAGGCAGTTCTTCAGACTTCCGGTGTCTTTCTCGTGGGGTCAAGGCTCCCTCTGCTTCTTCCCTTTAACCCAGATCCCAACGGTCACTGCAGACCAGGAACTACAAACTCTGATGCCCAGAGGTGGCAGGTAGGTAAGATTAAATCCATAAATCAGGCTGGGGAATTTCAAAACATGACACTTGGTGGCATATGAAATGCATAAAAATATTCTTCGTTTTCACAAAACTCTTTCCTGAAACATGTCAACCTCTTGGTCTATCTTTACCTGCCACTTGTAGTAAAGAGGTAGATACGAAAAGATTTAACTTTCATCCTAATAGTTATAAGAAAATCAACAGTACTAATGCTACCGTGTTTCCCCAAAAATAAGACCTACCCATAAAATAAGCCCTAGCAGGATTTCTAAGCATTTGCGCAATAGAAGCCCTACCCCGAAAATAAGACCTAGTGATGGGCGTGGCTACGCAGCGTGTCTGCACAACTCGTGCATTTCGTCGCGGAGTGGTAAAGAAGACGAGCAGCCCTTCTCATCTGCCCCGTGAGAGCTCTAGTGCTCGACATGAGAGATTGGGGCCAATGGTTCTAAAGGAAATAGAGTCCCAAGAAATTCAGGATGGAATTCGGGGTTTGGAGAGTTATGATGATGTTCCAGAAGAAGACGACTTAGCTATATTTGAATAAATGTAGATTGTTGTACCGTACTTAAAAACAATAACACATCCCCTGAAAATAAGCCCTAGGGTGTCTTCTTGAGGAAAAATAAATATAAGACCCTGTCTTATTTTCGGGGAAACACGGTATTATACATGACAATGGATACTCAGCCTTCATAAGAGGGAGACAACTGGGAGTGGTGGGGATTGTGGCAAACCGGAGAGCCACATCCTGTCTAGAGGGGGCAGCTGCTATTCAGCCTAGACAGATCATTGCCCCGTAAGAAAATAGCCTCAGTGTGGTCAGATTGTGTGCATTTTTAAGAGAAGCCGTAGATATATTTATGTAAAAATTTGAAACATCGGCAATACATTTAAAATATAACTATAAATTATTTCTTAGGACAATACAGTGTAGACCTAACAATGACTCAAGTCTACAGCCTGGATCTGGCCTGAGGCTGCCTCTTTCTGCCCTTTGTCTTGGGAGAGCTCATGGTATGGCTATATCCCTTTATTTTCAATGAAGAAAATAAATATGAAAGACTTTTAAACTGTATTTGTTCATTTAATTATCAATAGATGGCAGTTCCCTCAGGCTCACAATGTCGCCTTGGTTTTCGGGGACAGCGGGATAAGTCTACAGTTGTGTTCTTCCACCAAACATTCCTAGGTATCACTGCCGGGCCGGACAGAGAGTCAGCCGGCGTGATCGTGAGTTTGACCCACTATGGGATCCCGGATGTCCTTATCTTCACGGCCGGCTGCCAGCAGCTAAGGAAAGCAGTTTCCACCAAGGCTCTGGAGTGTTCCATCCTCCCCCTCTGCAGCTATGCAGAGAGGCCTTGAGTCTTTGTCTAGATGAGCTGATAGTGAAAGGTGCTGCCCATCGATCAAACATAGGGAAAAGGAGGCAGGTGGCCACCTGCTGAGTGACCTGGGCCACCCCTCTGTTGTGATTGTCACCCCGCCCAGACTTCACGGCAAGGTAGAGCGTGCGTAGGAAACCACACGCTTCCCTAGTGTTGCTCTGGCCTGGGCTGCCAGCCACCCAGGCAGGTGAGAAGACGGCACCGCTGATCTCCAGCCAAATCGAGCCACTCTTGGAAAACGATACAGACTCAGTTGTCAAATCACATCTGAACAGATGGGCGAAGACTGAAAAGTTGGATAACAGAGTTGGCGAGGTTGCGCGGAAACAACCACTCTCCTACTTAGCTGGGAAGATCGGACCAACCCCTAAGGTGAGTGTTTTGGCAATTTCCGCCCAAATTGTAAATGTATTTGATCTTTGACCCAACAATTCCACTTCTAGGAATTTACTGTATGGATATGCGTGCCCAGGTGACAACGGAGGTATCTGCACAATGCCACTCATCACGGCATAGTTATAGAAAAATATTAGCAATGGCCCAAAAGTCCATTACGAAAGACTGACTCAGTAAGTTATGGTGCAGCCACACAACGGAATACTACGCAGCTGTGAAAAAGAACCAGGACCCTCTCTACCCACTAATTGGAATAACTTCCAAGCTATGTTGGTACGTGACAAAGCAGGTTGTAAAACAATGTGTGTCATGTGCTCTCATTTGTGTAAAAAAATAATATGTGTGTGTATATTTGTCTGTCTAGGCATAAAATATGGCCAAACGAACACACAAAACCCATTAATACCGCTCGCCTCTGGGGAGACAAACCACATGGCTGGGATTAGGAGAGAGAGAAAATCTTTTCACCATATGTCTTTTATATCTTTTGAATTTGGAACCATGTGAGTGCCTTTTTGGGTAGAAACGGGACTAAAATTTGAAGAGTGGCAAGCTCACAAACAAAACAAAACAAAACAAAGCCAAGATCCATATCTTACAATAAACGCTCCTAGCCTCAGCCTCCCAAGCTCTCCAGCCACGGTGGCTGGTTTCCGTCCCAACACACCTTGGGATGTGGCTTCCCTCCCCGTAGCTCCCCACCTGGCGAGTTCGGGGACCCACACTTACCTGCTCTTTCTCCGAATATGGGTTGTTGAGGACGACAGGCATGTTGCCCTTCCCCCACAGGTCGCTGAAGACGCGGTCGTTCTCCACGCCCAGGGGCAGAGGCTTGTGCGACTTGCTGTCCAAATCTCTGAAACGCAAGGTGGGGGGGAAGTAAGGAACGGGAGCCTTCAGGGGTGACCGCTGGTCGCTCTGATCTGGGAGTCCTGAGAACCCGGAGGCCCACTCACGTGACTCTCCGCAGAGCCGTCAGCTTTGGGGGCCCGGCTGCTGCCGCCTGAGGATCCCCAGTGACACATGGGAGGGCAGTCCCAGTCGCTAAGCACAAAGGTGAGCTCACCCGAGCAGACCTCGAAGGCTGGCCCATCCCCGTGTTTGTGGACACCGTTTTGGGATGGCCCTGCCTCCCCCCGTCTATGGATCTGAGAACACAGGAGACTCATGGTCCTCGTAGAACTCCACAGACTGTGAGCCCCCGAGCAACGGCATGCCCATAACACTTAATGCTGGAAAAAGGAGGAGGTGGGAAAGTTAGGGAAGTCCTGTGGCCGAGGTGACAAGTCATCATCTCCACCCTGGCTAAAGCTTTGGGCTTTGAGCAATTCGAGCCCAGGATACACAAAATGATTCTGCAAATAAAGGGAACATGGCAACAAAAATAATAGTGCTATTAATGGTGATAGCTAGCGTTTATTAAGCACTTACTATGTGCTCAACACTTTGCATATGTTTTAATCCACGTAATCCTTGCAGTGACTGTTAATTACCAATTTATGGATGGGGTAAGGGAGGCAGGGAGAAGCTAAAAGGCTCAAGGTCACACAGTTATTTGGTGGCCGAGACCAACATTCCAGCCACTGTTCACATCCATTATGAAGTGGAGGCTCTCCCCATCATCATCATCATCATCATCATCTTCGTCATCACCACCACTACCATCACCATCATTTTTGTCATCACCATAACCACCATCATTACCATTGTCATCATCATAATCGTCATCACCCAACTTTTCCTCATCAGCAGAGCCACCATCATCACCCTCACCATCATCATCATCTTCATCACATTGTCATCTCCATTATCATCACCACCACCGTTAGCAGTATCACCATCATCATCATCTTCCTCCTCCTCTTCACCATAACCATCCTCAGCATCTTCACTGCCACCATCACTGTCCTCGCAATCATCACCCAATGAGGAAACTACGGCTCAGCATGGTTAAGTCACTAGCCTAAGTCACACAGCTCGTGACGGTGGATTCAAACCCAGGCTTGCTCCTGACGCTAGAGCCTGACTTGGCACCACCGAGCCTTCCTGGCTTCCTGCTCTTGCACTCTAGCAGGCTCAGGGTGAGGCTCTCTCAGCCAGGTTCCACAGGCTCAGGGACCAAAGTCCAGCTGGCCCCATCTGCCCGGCCTCACCCTGTCCTCCCACCTCCTGCTGGGTGCGGCCCTCCTGTTTCCCACCGGCCTGTCTCTCTCTGGCCCTGCCCCTGGTTTTGCTCTGACTGCGGCACCTGTCTCTTCCCCAGCGTGCGCAGTGCCGCTTGCTCCATGGCTCATCCCAGCCGTGGTCCCAGGCATTAAGGCTGGCCCTTGTCTGGCCCTCCAATCCATGTTCCCAGCTCTGGGGACTTCTCCATCCCCCGGTCTGGCGCACTGACAGTCATTTGGGCCGAACCAGAAGCCAGGGCCCCAGCTCCAAGCGCACGACCCCGCAGTGGCCCGCCCGGGCCAGGCGGATGCCCCCTTGCTGAGCTCCACAGCGTCCCTGCGGCCACATCACAGCCGCTTCCCGCTCTTCTGCTTGCAGAGGTTTGCATTTGTCAGACGGAACACTACTCTGTTTTGCTCTCTCTAAAATGTCACCAAAACATCCCCAGAGTGGTTCTTGATTACAGACATTTCCCAAGTCAGTGGCTCACCTACGTGGTGACAAACAGAGGAACTGTCTGTGGAGAGGGCTGCCCCAAATGTCACTCGCCTCCCGTTCAGCCCCGAAACTCCTGACCCTGTGATATCCCATGACCACACATGGGGATGTCAAAAAATGTATTTTGAGCCTCTGTAACATACCAGGTACTCGCACGGAAGTTATTTCACTTAATTTCAGCAGACACTAAAAGCCCTACTTCACAGCTGAAAACACCAAACCCAGAGAGGTTGTGTAAGTTTCCCAAGGTCCCACAGCAAGCAGACAGCAGAGCTGGGGTTTGAAACTAGGTCTGATGCACAATCGGCCCAGATCCTTCCTTTTGTAAAAAAAAAAAAAAAAAAAAAAGCAGGTAAAATTGGTTAGGATGCTCCTCTAAGCCAGAGGCCACAGAGCAAGTGACCCAACATCTCTTGCTGAATGAAGTCACCCAAAAATGCCTCCAGATATTGCGAAATGTGCTCTGGGGAGTGAAATGACACTCCGCCCCGGGGAGATGAGCTGGTTTAGATGCGGCGGAGCATTCTAATGTCCCGCTTCGAGTCCTGCCCATCCCTGCTCCAGGCCTGCTCGGGCGTCTTTGCAAGGATTTATCTGCTCGTTGTCCCTTGTTCCCAGATGGGATCGAGGAATTCGCTCCCACTCACCCCTCTCGGGTGTCCTCACCGCTCTGCAAAAACCGCCCCCTCCCAGCACCCTCAGCATTCTGGTGGACCAGTGTCCCCAGAACTATCACATGGTCACATTTGGTGGCTCTCAAACTTCAGGGTGTATCCACATCAACCGCAGGGCTTGTTAACATTCAGATTGCTGAACCCATCCCTGCGAGACTTGGAGGAGTGGGTCTTGGGGGGCACCCTGGAATTCGCGTTGGCGGGAGCAGCACCCCGGGTGGCCGACAGGCCACGGGAGACCCTGTTGCTGGGAGCTCTCGGGCCTCGCTTCCTTCTGGGTTGGAAATGTCACCTCCCACTCTCCTTTCCTTCCTCCGCCCCGTCGCCCCGCAGGCCAGGTGTGGCGCTCTGCCTCCCTCCCGGCAAGCGTTCTCTGTGCTTTCTTGGCAAAAACTAAACTAAATCCTTTTTCTTCCACTTCGCTAGCTAGATGATCATATCCAAGCCAAGAGTCGGTCTTGCATCTCTAAACCTTCTGGGGAGCTTTGCCAATTCCTTCTAACAGAAGCTTCCAGGAAGCTGGGTCCCCCGACCTCTAGCACAGGAGGGATGGGGTGCGGGGGTCCCCACAGGAAGCTTGCACGGGGGTGGGTTGGCCCAGTGCTGGTCGCTGGCGACCTCGGGGACCCTGGAGGGGAGCAGGTGGGCCAGGCCCGAGTGCTGGGCGAGGGGAGGCAGGGCTGCCGCCTGCTCTGGCTCAGCCAGGCACGGAGGCCGAGGAGCAGCTGGCCCTGGCGGGAGGCCCGGCCTGCATTTTCCAGCAGACACCAGGCTCGCTCTCCGCGCGACTGCCACCTCTCCTCGCTCTGCGCGCGTCTGCAGACGTGGGTTTGTGCCTCTACCTCCAGCGTGCTGGAGCCGAGTTACAACAGGAGCGCTCGGGCCGTGGAGACCGGGCGTGGGTCTCTGGGAAGCTTTTCTCCTTCATTCCATCATGTGTGGGTATGTGGGGCGGGTTTGTGGGGGGTTTTATATTCTTGTTAAATATAAAAGTATCTTTT